>PDGT01000002.1:259521-371631 GCA_003671415.1 Megathymus violae
TTTTTCTTCAAAGGCAAATGCCCTATAACATACGAACGGGGAAGTCAAAATAGATACTACGACGATTGACAATCGGATGATCGAATACTGCTGCCATATTAAATTTAGATTTTATTGAACATAAGAAAGTCAAGGTTGGATTACACGTAAACTGCAATGGCACAAGCCGTGTAGCAGCAATTCACGTCCATTCAGAAACATTAAGGAAGTCCGTTCAATCAATAGTTATCCTATAAAATTAAATAATACAAATAGTTAAAGTAAAAAGAAATAAGACTGTAATTGGCCATTACATACCATATTAATAATTACTGAAAATTGAGTTTTTAGTCATTATTAATATAGTATGTTATAATTATTTTAATGGTATGGTATAGTTTATGTGCGTACGTACATGTGGGCGTGCTTGCGTGCGTGCGTGTGTGAGTATAAGTACGCGCGCGCGTGTGCATATTACACCTGATTATCCTGAGTTATATTACACTGCAAATGGGTACATTATAACATTTACAATAACTGGAAGAAGAATCTGCTCCTAATAATAATCTGTTATGTACATGCCGTTGTATTAACATACTATGCTGCTACCCGCTCTATCCAAACAGACTGGGTCCAAGCAATATGGACACTTTCAAATCATTGGTAAAAATACAACTAACTCGGTAATGCTTGTATGCAACAACAAATTTAACCAAGGATACTTTGATAACCTTGCAAAAAAATTTCATTCTCTGGCAAAGCGAAAGTTGTAGTTTTGATAACAAAGTAGTTATTTATTTACTACTCTATTTACCGCCATAGTCAAGTTATATTACATTTATAACCGAAAATTTCCATATTGACATAAGTATATCTCAGTATCTTTTTACTTTACTTCTCTTTTACACTAAATGATCTTGGCACCCATTTTGCCGTGGCTTTCATTTTTATTGTGCGGCGACGGCAAGCCAGTCGATGGTAGCCCACCATCGGGGGTAAAAGCTATAACATTTTATATTTTTTCATCACTATAATTCAGTGTAAATTAAAAATAAGTCCGTGGGTGCCACACTACGAATCATTGTGTTGTGAAACTCCACCACCTTTCTATAAACAGTTTTCAGTTAAGATATAACAGTTCAGGGTAACATAACTATAATTGTAATTACGAAGTAAATTCCAGAAACGTGTGTGTATGTGTGTCAATAAGTCGCACATTCTCGAATATTTTCAAACGAATGACAGTATTTTACGACTTTCATATGCGAGTAAATGGTTTAGGTCGTGTAAAAATTGCGATCATAAAAAACTTTTATTAAGGAGTGTAAGAACGGCAATGTAATCTGTGATAATAGTATCATTTATCGCATCGCATCACGCATTGTGCGGGAATATGTGGGGTGTTACATAATGAAGGAATGTAGTAATCCGTAACGCGAGATAAATCGCTAAAAGCGTTGTACTGGGGTAATTGCGTGTCTTACTTAATTTTAAAAACTGTATTTTTTTATTTTTTTTATGTTAATAGCCGACAAACAAGCAGACGAACCACCTGATGGCAAGTGGTCACCGTCGCTCATAGATATCACCGAGACCAAAGGTATCACTGATGCGTTGTTGGCTAGGAAATGAGAAGAAGGTAAGAAAGGAAGTACTAGCTCTCAAGCCCAAGAAAAGAGGTACTGGCTCTCAAGCCCCCAGTCGGAACTCGATGAGTCGTTTACCGGCTGACTCAAGTAGGAGGAATGGTAGCTAGCCAGACAGGTCATATCTGGCTTTCGTTTTGCATAATTGAAGATAATAAACGCTTAAATAGTACCATAACGATATATTGGCCATGGTATTTAACGGAAATTTGTAACCAACATCATACATAACTATAATTGAATTTTATACGTCTGCAATGCAGTACATAATTACATAAAAAAAGTGTGTGTATCAGCTCTGACACACGACTGGAGTTTACTCCCTAAGTATAAATGTCTGTGAGTAATATATATTTCACATATATATATATGCTGTACAATATATACATATTATACAGCATACTTACGGACTGTATACATGTATACACATACATGAGTTTAACGTAAAACGTACGCCAGGTAGGTGTGCAGAGAAACGTACGCATTTTAATTAACGCCCGACAAGATTTCACTCCTCATACATTTTCCATACCTGGGGACTTATGTATAAATCGATACTTAAGTAGTAAACTCTAAAAAAAAATAACACGTCGCTTTTTGATCGTACGCCGTGAACGCGTTTCGGAAGTGTATTGGCGTGCTACAATTATTACATTATAAACAGTCTGATATAGATAAATATAATAAATAGTTTGATTAACCGGGATGAACAAACGCTTGATAAAGATGACAAACAATTGTTTCCGTATGATTACTATTTTCAAACACAAGGAATGTATAGCGAAAGGAAGCAAAGCCGCATTACTTGTGAAATACCCAAAGGACGTTTAGTCGAACTTTGGACAAGCCGACCTTTACGCTCAGGCCAAATTGCGAGATATATCGGCCTGATGAGGCGCTGGTAATTTAAAAAGCAACGTAACAACGAAATCGAGAACTTTCGGCGCGTGTGTTCTGTTGTAGTAGTTCTAAACTTAATCTCAAATATAACATACCAACTACCACTATAATAAAATATCTCAGATAAATTTTACTGTCCCTAAATAGAAATATAGAACAACTAGTTGTATGCATCACTGGTAGCAAAACTTACAAACAAAAACAATTTGAGTTCAAATAAAATACTTCTCGGCGATATTTGGTTGCCAACAATTCAGTCCCAGGTGATCCATGCAGAGGTTCTATCAACTGACTATTGGACATGGAGATTAAGAAAGAAATTATATTTCTTCAATTACAACCTCTTGTTTTTGTTACTAATGACTCATAACTCAGTTATCTCTGATCTTGGATACTTTTTAGGTCTTAATTAGTAGTGTTGACAAAATAAATTACAACTATTTTAACAAAAGATGAGATTTCACAGCAAATAATTGTAGACAGACTGATTGGAGCTGTCTATTCATATCGTAAAAACTGTGCAATTGATTTTTCATGGTGTACATTATCTACACATTCTCAAACAACATGCATAAACAGAAAAATTATGCAATTTGTTAATACAAACTGACCTTAAGACATGCAAATTAATGCAAATAATGTGTTACAGCAAGTCTCAGGTATATAACACATGTATATTGAATAATGACATGTTAAGCAACGATTACCACACTTGTCAACTATCTTCATATATTAGCAGCATGCTCGAGTTTCTTCAGGTTAAAAAATGTATTATATGTATTTATATCATAAATAGCCTATGTGTCTCTGGAATAATTTATCTTTAAAATGGTAAAAGAATATTTCAGAACCTTGGTTCCAGAAGATACTTACCGCATAAAGACCAACTCACACATTTTGCAATCTTTCTTTATAATATTAATATGGATAATATAGATAATATTTCATATGTTTATTGACAATTGCAAGGTTTTTGATTGTCTTGATTGTAATGGTTATATTCCAATAATATGTTTTGCCATGGTTATATTAAGTGCAGCAGTTTTTTCCCATAAGAGATGGTTAATAATGTATATATGGATTTTGTTTTCTTTACTTACTGGTTAATCTAAACTGAGCTAATATGGCAGAAGAACACCAAAGGCATCACTAATACATTGTCAGCCAAGAAAGAAAGAAAAAAGTGTACAGTTTGCAGTTTACAAGAAAAAAAAAAGAGCCACTTTTGAAAGTGAATACACATGGTTTAGGACTAATATCATACCACTTTCCACTCTTCAAAATAATTAATTGAATTTGCTTTATTCTAATCTGCATCTTTTAAGAATGCTAATTATTTTTAAATATAAAGAATGATTGATAGAACGTCTTGGACAAGCATAGAAATTAACATTAATGAATCATATTGCAACCATTACCTGCCTATCCACTGAATAAAATGTAGTGGCCAGAGATTTACACACGAAAATTGAGTATATATTATTACGTCTACTGGTAACTATCTATTTCGAAATACAACCTTGACGCGATAGAAATTAAGTACTAAGCACTCCAAAACACTTATTAGCAACTTAGTCATTACTTTCTTGATGCAATTCTCACAGACGATCATGATAAGAATTAATTTATTTGTAAATGAAAGGTCAAAACAATAGACCATTGTCCAACGATGGCAATGATTCTCCTTCAGTACTTTCACCAATAAGGTTGAAAGTTAACCGCCGTTGGCTGAATATAGTAGAATGGCTTGCGGATATCGTAATAAAAATAAACTAAGCTATCACTTAAACATATTATCGTGACATATATCCAGTTAGGTAGGTAGTAAAAACATTTGGTAAAGCAAAGTATTATAACATAAAACAACAGTAAAAATCACTTACCTGAGGATATTACGTGTTCTCGGACGTTGTTGCAGTAAAATCAACAATTATGATAAGGATGCAGATCTGATAAAAAGTAATACACTAAAACCTTTTGTCCACCGAAACACATACGTTACTGTAAAATTGTAAACAATATGAGCACACTTACATTGTTCACATGGCAATTTCACGAGAGGATAAACTTAGCCCACGCTTACAATTTACGTAACACTAGATAAACAGTACGATTCTTAAAAATAATCACAACGACCACATCAATTCACGCCGCCACCAGTACAATACCTTTTGAATTGATTGATTTGATTTATTGCCTATGCTTAAATCGAATACCTTCACTAAATGCTTTAATCATTGTAATAAGACCATATATCGTAGTGATATTTTATAATATAAATTATCTAAATATCTTAACTTTTCTTACATTTGTTTCGAATATAATTAAAAGTTAGAACAAATTTTGAGTAAATTTTTATTTAATCATAGTATCCGATTTTAGACATTAACAGTGTATACAAATGTACTCTATGACACATAGTCTACCGATCAAATGTACTCTGTGCTACCGATTAAACCATGTTCGCTTCGTGTTTTGGCTTCGTGAGTAAAACTCTCCCTAGATTTGTTCACAGATTACTATAATTGTAGCTAGCTAGATTTGTTGTCCAACACAGTGAAACTGCATTTTTTTAGGAAATCTACCAGATGTACCAGATCATAGACATTTAAATTATTGAATCATAAAAACTGTTAACTTGAAATACATGTCAAATTTCGAAAGTACGCTTATAGAATTTTGGTCATTTTAATATGTAGGACACCTAAAACATTGCACATTTCAATGAGAATTAAATGTTATAGAGAGATTTTGTTTTTCAATGTAAAATAAAAGAATTGTACTTATCTTGAGATTTTAATCATTAATGAACTGAGATAACATGAAATAAATAGATAAAACAATACCGCCCTTTATATACCAAATTATCAAAAGAATTGTAATTATTCAAAATGTTTTTTTTTATTTGACATAATATATATGTAGTATATTCCAATTAATCAATATTAAGCTCGATTCAAAGTTCCAGTATTTTACACTGTTATTTTTCGAAGCCTTATTAAACGCAGATAATAGAGGCATTATATTTGATATTCATCAATATTCTATTAATATTTAGGTAACTGTCATTTAGCTAATTAAATTCAACATAGCTTTCTATTTTCACCCATTTCTAAAGTTATTCAGTAAACTTTTTTTTATTTAATATAAGTTTACCTACTTGATGGTAACCGATGTACTCGTAGCCTTTAATGATAAAGCGTGCTTAGAAATAATCTATTCACTCTTAACTCGAAGTCATCCAGACTGTAATCGGTTGGGAACATAAATATAAATAGTATATCAGTGAACTTAGTGAGATACCTTTTGTATTGCCAATCTTAACTATGACATAAGATCTATTTTACTAAAACAGGACTCAAATCAAATTATCTTATTTGTGAAATCTACTAAGAATCGAAATTTTTTAATGTGTCCACACTGATATTTGACTCTCATTAACTAACTTAGCGGACCGTACTGACGGTCACAGAGTACATTATGGTACATTAGTTTAAACTGTTCTGACAGTACTCATACCTGCAGTACTCTAGCTGTCATGGGTTTGACAATGACATGTACGTTTTGAATAATAATAAATATTCCGAAGTCGTGCATAATTATATTGATAAATGAAGTGATTATTTAATATATAAATAGTAAATGTATGTAACAATAACTTTACACATTAAATAATAAAATTAGTAAAATGGTAGACGAAGAAACGCCAAAAAATCTGGACACTATTGAATTCAAAAAACCTGTGTTGATTGGGAGAGTAGGGAAACTACCGAAAAAAGCTGACACAACTAGCACTAGCAATAATATACAACCAGCATCAAGTCCAAACAACACAGGACTTTCATCGGAAGCCAGCGCGCTCGTGAAACGAAACGATGCTCCTGCATCTTATACTAAGGCCATCAGCACACCTTTTCCTTATAAGGAACCGAAATGGTCAGGACTTTGCCCAGACGGTAAGCTAAGTTTACATGACATTATATTCGACGTAATGCAGTTGACAAACGAACAGACGAGCCACCTGATTGTTAGATTACAGCTGTTCATTATGATCTAATACAACTATGGCATCACTTTTGCAATGTTGCCTAAGATGAAAGCATGGGACTCGCTTATTATAATCCTGAATATAGTCACCTGCAGGCTTATTTAGTTTGCCAGGTATTACATAGTAATGGTTCAATTTTGAAATTTAGAATTTATTTTTAATTCCATCACCAGTTAAGTAAATATTATTATATATTAGAAAGCAAATTGACAATCATTTTTTAGAATGAACAAAATTGAAAATTTGTCTGTTTCACATCAGACTTTTGTATCATATAAAATAACTAGTAAATTGCTCTCACTTTGCTTTGAAAAAACTATGCTTCATGTTAAGAAATAGTACCTACTTTTTTTTAATTAATTTATAACTATTTTATTTATATATGCAGTGAGATGAAACAAACTTTAAATATGAAGTGATGCTTACTACAGTACATTAGTGAAAACCAAAACAAAATTGGTTAAGCTGTTTCTGAGATTAGCCTGCATCAATTCACAGACAAACAGACAAAAATTTTAACAACCATTGTTTTGTGTTCTATTGTGTTAGTAATGGTCCCCAATAATGTTTTTTTCTTATATATTGTTCATGTACAGAAAGCAATCAGCTGGAATTTTATTACATATACAGATGTCATTTTTAGGTTCAAATTATGCCCTAGAGGTCCTCAAGTCTGGCATGATACTTGAACGGATTGAGCTGACCAGTCAGGCCTTCTATGTTTTTGGGCGGCTTGCCAATTCTGACATTGTGTTGTGGCATCCTACCGCATCAAGGTAATTTAATGGATAATAATAAATGTTTACACACTCATACATATGAAATATGAGAAAACAAACATTTATTATCTGTTACATAAATATTTGCCCCAGCTGAGAATGGAATACTGGACCCCATTGCTTGGTAGGCAAGGTCACTACCAACTGGACTATGGGGTTGTCCCTATTTATTCTTATTAACATTAGATTTTCCTACAACATAAGCAGCTTAGTCTAATATAATTCACTAATTAATTGCTATATTTCTTGTGTTGTAATTATGACTTTAATTTAAAGTCATTCATTGTTTCCTACATTTTCAAGCAGCAAATCTTAGTATGATTTTTAACTTAAATGTTTTATTGTTTCTTAACAGACATCATGCAGTACTCCAATATAAAGCCTTCGCCGAAGAGGGTGAGCCGCCTTGTGGTTGGTACCTTTACGACCTGAGTAGTACACATGGCACGTTCCAAAATGGTGTCCGGTTAAAACAGGAGTGCTACTCCAGGGTGCGAGTGGGATATCAGATCAAGTTTGGAACCAGCTCCAGAACATATATAATGATGGTAAAAGTTTTAATGGAAGTAATTGAAAAAGTTGCTGCCATAGAGTATTGTAATTTTCATTTCAGGAAGTAACACTTCTTCTTCTTCCTCCTGCCCTCTATCCCACGTTACGTGGGGTCGGCACAACATGTTTTCTTCTTCTATTCTTCTCTGTCAGACGTCAGCTCCACATCCACACCTTTCTTATTCATATCCTCTTTCACACAGTCGATCCATCTTTTCTTCGGTCTGCCTCTACTCACATATCCATCCACATGCATACCCATCACTCTTTTCGTAACATGACTTTCGTCCCTTCTCATAACATGCCCATACCGCGCTAATCGATTATTCCTCATTTTCTCCGTCACAGGTGCAACTTTCAGGCTTCCTCTTACGTACTCATTTCTAATCTTGTCCATTCGCGTCACTCCACACATCCATCTCAACATTCGCATCTCTGCCACATGTACTCGCCTTTCATCCGTCCCTTTTGTAGCCCAACATTCAGAACCATACAGTACGACAGGTCTTACGATCGTTTTATAGATTTTCCCCTTAAGTTTAAGGGGCATCCGTGGATCGCATATCGTTCCTGAGACCTCTCGCCATTTCATACATCCCGCATTTATTCTATTCCTCACTTCACGGTCAATATCGCCATCGTTTTGTATTAATGACCCAAGGTACCTGAAGTCGGAGCAGACTGGTAAGGTTACACCATTTAAGGCAATGTTTTGGAAACCGGAGGTTCCACCAAAATCGCAGAACAGATGTTCGGTTTTGGTTCTGCTGATTTTGAGACAGAACTCCTCCAGTTTATTTTGCCACTTTCCCAACCTGCTCTGGACCTCGAGTGCATCTTCTCCGACCAGTACGATATCATCAGCAAAAAGCATGCACCAAGGTGATTCCTCCTGTATGTCTGATGTCAGAGCATCCATTACCAGAAGGAACAAGTAAGGGCTTAAAGCCGATCCTTGGTGCACCCCGACGCCTACATCAAACTGGTCGGTCAATCCGGCTTCCGACCGGACGCGAGTGTTTGCTCTTTCATACATCGCTTTCACCAATCTTATATACTTACCTGGTATACCTTTCACGGTCAGAGCCCACCATAACACACTCCGAGGAACCCTGTCGTATGCCTTTTCAAGGTCAACGAACACCATGTGTAAGTTTCTATGTGCACGTCTGTATTTTTCGTACAGCTGGCGAAGTGCAAATATGGCGTCCGTCGTACCTCGTCCAGGCATAAATCCGCACTGGTTTTGGGTCACCTCACTCTCATCTCTCATTCTTCTTTCTATCACTTTCTCCCATATCTTCATCGTGTGCGCTATGAGCTTAATTCCTCGATAGTTGTTGCAGTCTTGTATGTCACCCTTTCTCTTGTAGATGGGCACTAGCAAGCTGTTGCACCACTCGTCAGGGATCACCTCTTCTTGCAACAACTTATTGAAGAATAAAGTCAACCACTTCCATCCATCAACTTTCAGAAACTTCCAAACTTCCACTGGTATAGCATCTGGGCCTGGTGCCTTTCCATTCTTCATAGTTCGTACTCCACACTCACCTCCTTAACCATTCCTTTATTCACTTGCACGTTTTCTAGCACTCCATTCCAATCATTCTCTTCATTCAGAAGTTTACAAAAATATCCCTTCCAACGCTCTCTAATATACTTATCCTCAGTTAAAACTTTTCCTCCTTCATCTTTCACACACTTCACATGCCCAATATCCCTTGTATTCTTCTCTCTTTCTCTGGCTATCCTGTACAATGCTTTCTGACCCTGTGGTTTTTCTAGGGATGAGTACAGTTTATCCTGCACTTTTGCCCTTGTAACAGCAATAGCCTTCCTTGCGTTCTTCTTTGTTTTCTTGTATACATTCTTTTTCATTTCTTTCATACCCTCATCATCGCTTTCAGTGTCCTTCCATTCCTTAAACGCATTCTTCTTATCTTTTACACTCTTTTGTACTTCCTCACTCCACCACCAAGTTTCTCTGTCTATTTTCCCTTTCCCTTTCGTTTCCCCAAACACTCTTCTACCTTCACTTCTGATACATTCTGACATTACATTCCAGCATTCGTTAACTGTCTTTCCTTCCATATCACTCATTTCGATCATCTTATCTACCACTCCCTTTCGAAATTCTTCTGTACGCTCTCTGTCCTCTAATAAACTCCATTTAATCTTGGGTGATAGCTTAGTTCGGGTTTTGGTGGACTTGACCAGAAGTTTAATCTCTAAGATCAAAAGTTTGTGTTGGGAGACAAGGGGTTCGCCAGGCATAACCTTGCCATTTTTGACATACTTCAAATTTTTCCTTCTTAATAACCAGTAATCAATTTGGGTATTGTGGTTTCCACTATTGTACGTTATCAGGTGTTGGTCTTTCTTTTGGAAAAAGGTGTTTGCTATTGCAAGGTCGTATGCAATAGCAGTTTGAAGCAGAGTGTCTCCCTCTACGTTTCTGGTACCATAGCCCCACCCTCCATGCACTCTTTCATACCCAACATTCATTCTACCTACGTGGCCGTTAAAATCTCCTCCGATATAAACGTCCTCGTTGTCCGGTATACTAATCATTACTGCATCCAAATCGTCCCAAAACTTCTCTTTCATACTTTGATCACAGCCTGTTTGTGGTGCATATGCACTAATAACAGTCAGAACTGCATGACCTAACAAAAGTTTCACTACAACCAATCTATCATTTATCCTCTTTACATGCGTCACGCTTTCTTTCAACTCTCTGTGAAGTACAATACCCACTCCATTCTTCCTTCCGTCATTTCCACAATAATAAAATTTGTAACCCGCCCCAATTTCCCTTGCTTTCGTCCCCTTCCACTTCGTTTCTTGCAAACAAGCAATATTCACTCGTCTCCTTTGTAAAACATCCGCTAACTCTCTTCCTCTTCCAGTCATCGTACCTATGTACATTCCAGCTTGCCATTCTCACTTTCATTTCCCGGACTCGCTTCTTACGTTGCATCCGTCCTTGATGCAACAACCCTCGCCCATTTCTCACATCCGCCGGGTGCTGCGTCAGCGCGTCGCCTCGGGGGTACGCCCTAGCATTTACTCGCATTCCATCATCCGACATACTCATGTTGTGGTAAGATTTGGCTGACATTTACGACCGGCCGCCTGCCTGACGTCTACCCTCCTTGGGAATGCATTTGTAGGTGATTTTCCCGTCACCTTACGGGCGGAATAGGATTTGGGTGGAAGAATATGGTTGGAAAATGCGTGAGGGAAAATCTAGGATAGGGAAACAGGTGGGATACTGCCACCACGGACGGAAAGTAGGGAAGTGGCATACAGTAGCTCGGGCAGACCGGGGTTGCTTACCTGTAACCACATCTGGTTGACGGAAAGTTGTCAACAGTGCAGTCCCCTGAAACTTCTAATACCTATAATTTAAAAGTTGTGTTTTACAATGACATACATACAATTCGTCTGAAAAGTGTGGTCTCATGCTAGATCTATCAGGAAAAATAGGCATACGAATGGTGGTTCTCACCCAATAGATTGCCACTGCTAACCATTGATTGTTTAATAATCGTAAATAACCTCACAGGGACCAGATTACGACTGCGAAGGAGAATCGGATCTGACAGTGACGGAAATAAAACAGAAGGCGCAAGAAATGAAGCTGGCCAGGGAGCGAATGATTCAAGAAGCTGTCGAACAAAAGGACAGAAGTAGCCTGGAGGAGGCAAAGAAGTTGGAGGAACAGGGGATTGATTGGGGAATGGGTGAGTTGATACCTTTTATATCAATTGTATTTCTTACTTTTCATCGAAGTGCGCATAACTTCACTTACAGATTTTTAATGTGAAAACGTCTACACAAAAATATGGAACACAGTCAACATTTCACCTGGTGATAATTTAATGGCAGTAATGTTGTGAACATGTTTTAGAAGACGAATTTGTCAAATCTGTTTTGTTTTAAACACTGAATTGATTTTCACTCTGTATGCATTCAGGCGAAGACGCCGAGGACGAGCCGGACCTGGCTGACAATCCTTACGCGGTAGCCGCGAACGAGGAGCTCTACCTGGATGACCCCAAGAAGACCCTGCGCGGCTACTTCGAGAGGGAGGGCCACGAACTCACTTACAATTGTGAGGAGAGGGGGGTGGGGCAGTTTATCTGTAGGTGAGGGGATATTAACCTTTAGTAACCACCAGACTATGATTGGAACTGCGGATCGTGCCAGTCTTCATTTTTCCAATGCTATGTGCGATTAGAATTTAATATTACGAGGTCCTTTATTTAATATTACAAGGTAGGTTATCAGAGTATGTGAAGCGTACCAATCTGCATTTGCCAGGAGTAGAGGACTGTGGCCTATGTTATTATCGCTGTAAATGTTAATCTAAATCGGGTCGTTCTGTTCCAGAGTGGAGTTACCTATGGACGATGCGCGCGGTAAGCCAGTGGTCGCGGAGGTGGTGCACCGCGGCAAGAAGAAGGAGGCGGTGGTGGCGTGCGCGCTGGAGGCCTGTCGCGTGCTGGACAGAGCCGGGCTCCTGCGGCAAGCCAAGCATGGTGATCATTCACATCTATAACATTAATACATCTTTAGCGCGGTGGAATGTGGTCTTGACTCCTCTCACTATGCCGTCCCGTGTCCAGAGTCCCGACGGCGCAAGCAGCGCGACTGGGGCGCCGACGACTACTACGACTCGGATGAGGACACGTTCCTGGACCGCACGGGCAGCGTGGAGAATAAGCGACACCGGCGCATGCGCCGGCACGGAGCCCTGCCGCCCGAGGAGCGCCAGCCCCGGACCTACGACGATCTGGTCGGTATGCGGTGTGTCGATGGTCACTATAGAAACGTCTGAATATCTATCACCCGGTAATTTTCTCGCGTAATTTATACTAGACATATATATGTATACTAGACAGTCAGTAAATTAGGAGTAATTTAATTTTATTAAGAAAAATAATTTAACCTAAAACGACTGACCGGGCTTCCGTCACGGAAGGCAGGGCCGAGACTGAAATATCAGTGCTGTGCTCACGCGCGGCTTAAGCTGAGGCTGGGCCCATTCGTAGCTCGTTACGCTGCAGCACGGACATTTCATGTTGTATTTAGGTTTAGTTTAGCATATACTTAGGGTGTAGTGTTATTGTGTTTTCTTTTCTCTGTTTTTTGTGTATTATATTATGTTCAGCTGCGGCTTCGGACTAAGAATAAACATTTTTCATTTCATTCATTTCATTTCATGTAATGTGAAATCTTTAGACCTATAATTTTCCCGTTGTACATCAATGTACAAATGTACGTTGTACCTTATTGATTTTCGGCAATATATTTATTAGGTTGGGGAGAAAGTCTTCGCATTTTTTATGAAAATTCAAAACTTTTTAATAAAATTTAACTAAAGTATATAAGTACCATTTTGTTCGATAACTTTTTGCCATCTTGTGGGTAGAGACATGATCCCATTGCTATAGAAATTCTGGGGCTTCTGATAAAAAAACTACGTCAAGTAGTTTTGGCAGTCCTCAAGTGATGTTAACCTGACACTGCCTAAAGAATTCTGAAGAGACCAAAACAGGTAGAAATCTGAAGGTGCAAGGTCCGGGCTATACGGTGGATTCATCATCATCTTCCAGCCAAAGTGTCTTAGTTTTTGCTGAGTCGCCAAAGATGTGTGAGGTCTAGCGTTATCATGATGAAAAGTCACACCCCTTCTATTGACTAATTCCGGCCGCTTTCTCTCAACTTCTTGCTTTAGTCTCATCAGTTGTTCGTAGTAGAGGTCAGAATCGATGGTCCTGCCTGGCGGTAACAGCGCATAACGAATGGTGCCCTTCCAATCCCACCATACACATAGCATCACCTTGTTGCGAGTTAACCCGAGTTTCGCCACAGTCTGTGAAGCCTGACAGGCCTTTGACCACGACCTTTTTCGCACGTTCTTGTCGTACGTGATCCACTTTTCATCACCAGTTATCAGCTTCTTCAAAAATGGTTCGGTTTCATTACGTTGTAATAAAGAATCGCAAATGAGGACACGGTTCATGAGGTTTCTTTCAGTGAGTTCGTGTGGCACCCAAATATCGAGCTTTTTTGTGTACCCAGCTTTGCCCAAATGCGTCAAAACTATTTTGTGATCAATTTCCAGTTCTTCAGCTACGTCGTAACTACTGATATACCGGTCTTGCTCCACTTTTTCAAAAATGGCATCCATTTTATCCGTGACAGGACGATCAGAGCGACGTGCATCTTTGACATTAAAATTTCCGGATTGAAAACGCTTAAACCAATTTTGTGCTACTCTTACAGAAACTGTACTAGGTCCATTAAGATCACAAATTTTTTCGCGGCTTGTGTTGCATTGTTGCAACATTTAAAACGTAGCGAATTTCTTCATCACACTTACTCATCTTGGCAGTAAGCAAAACAAATGAAAATCACACATATACCAAATTTGAATTTGAAATTATCTTTAAAATTTAAACTTTTTAATGATACCAAAACCGGCCAGATGCAAATGGTATAGTTAAAGAGATCTTATTACAAGTTCATACATACTAAAATGCGAAAATACTTTCTCCCCGACCTATTATGTAATTGAACTAAAAAAGCAACGAGTAAAGTTTAAAATTCGGTAAACAATGTTGTTTCCTGTCAAGTGAACGTTTCCAGCTTCGATTCCCGACTGGTGCAAATATTTATGTACAGTTCCTGATATCTGAATTGTGTGTGGATTCAACCGACAATCTTAATACTATATATTATATTTATGATTAAAAATATTTAATTAATTTTCTCAATATTGCAGCTGAAAGAAATATCAGAAATAGAACGTAAGATCGCAGCAGAAGAAAGAGCTCTGGAAAGATTGCGAGAGTCTGGCAAACAAGTTACGGAAGCGAAGAGCGGAGAAGATGCCCTGGATGAATACATGAACTCTCTGGGGAAGCAGGGGCAGACCATGGCTCAGAAGGCCGAGATCTCCAATGCTAAGGTGAAAACCAATTAATTGTCATATTGACGAAAGATAATAAATAGACGGACTGCCCATTTGCAGCTGTTGTTGTAAATATATTTTAATCGAATGTCAGCACGTTTTGTGATTTATATACATCCCCATCAAATATTTCAGTGTCCATCGGAATGTTTGTAATTAATATAAAAATAAGTTTTATATAATTCTTGATGAACATAAATAGCCCCGGCAACCGAGCTATCATCCCGCTACCAGCCAGCGTGAGGGACTACCGACCCGAGACCATCAGTCGTACGATTACAGTTTGTGACAGCTTGGTCATTAATTTCGAACATATTTAATGGATTTTTTTTATTCATTCAATAAAATAATAAAAATAAAATCATCATTGAATAAAACTTTAGCCTCTCTGTGTATCTACGAAATCTTATCGATCTCTATATTGGTGTTTTGTTCTAGTCGGAAGGGACCATTTTAATTATTTACGACTTAATTTCCTTGTAGCTCACGATACAAAAGTTGAAGGGGGAGCTGTCGAAGACGCACCGACTGGCGGAGCTCGCGCGGCCTGCGGACGCTCCGCCCTTGGTGAAGAAAGACGACAAGAGGCTGGTCAAGTTGTCCAACTCTGTCGTGTACGGGAAGCGGTCAGTAGCGTAGACATTAAGTGATGTCCTAATAACCACGGCACACACACACGCGCGCGCACATATGCGAACACTAACTCGGGTTATATTCGGTGAAGTAACGACCAAGATTGAGTTCGGACTACCCATTACACTTCACATTAACTTCAACAACCTTTTACAGTCTCTCTGGACGTAGGTCTCTCCTAAGACACGCTAGCGAGCCCGGTCTTCGTTTCTATTTCTCCTGTCACTATCCACCGTTGATAAATGTGTATACCGTATATATCGTCAGTCCACCTTGTCACAGGGCATCCTACACAACGTTTGCCGATACGCGGTCTCCACTTCTTATATCCCAACGGTTATCGGCCCTGCGGGAGATATGACCAGCCCACTGCTACTTCAACTTGCTAACAATAGAAATACTGAGCTCGGTCGAACGCGTTGTTGGTGAAAGAAGACCGCCATGTGCGACTTCTCCCACATGCATATATTTAAGCCTAATTTATTATTTATTATACATATATTGGTTGTATGTTTAATACTTCTTAAATCATATTATTACTCTTTTCAACAGGATAAAGCTAAAAGAAGACATAGATAAGAAACCAAAACCAAAAAAGAATGTGAAAACAGAAGAAACAGAATTCGTAGAAGAAATGGACTCCGATGAAGAAGAAAAAATCACAGAAGATAATGGGAAACACGAGGACGATTCTTCAATAGTAAAAGAGGCAGCAGTTGTAAAGGATGTCCTTATAAAGATGAAAGGAGACCATCATAAATCAATAGAGGATACACAAACGTGCATGAGATATAACGTTAATAGATGTGACGAAAATGCTGAAGATGAAATTAAAGAGAATTCAATAAAAGAAGTACACATAGAAAAAAATAACAAATATTTACAAGTAACAACAAATAGAAAAAAATATATAAACGAGGAGTGTGAAAATAAAACTGACAAAACAACAAAGGCGGATCACAAACCTAGTAACAGTATAGAAGATACAGAGCAAGCCACAGAAGTGAAGAGAGTTTTTGGACCGATGAGACCGCCAGAGAACTACGTTATACCAGATAATTACTTTGATCAAGAAACTGACAGAGATTTGCCCGAGATAGAAGAAAAGGACACAGTGTAACGAAAAGGCATAAAATATGTCACTTCTTGAAAAATATGTATATACTTGTAAAAATATTACACGTATTACATAATAATAATAAGCTAAAAACGAATGTGTTCGTTTGATTGCGCCTTTCCAAAATAACCGTATTAAAATCATTAAAATTAGTACCTCTCACCTGTCAACAGTATCAATTTTGTGTTTGTGGCTGTGTGTGCAAGTGCAACTTTACACAAATTGCTTTGTAGCTAATTGTTGAAGATTTTCTATCGTTTAAAACGCGAAAATTCGACGATTACGAGTGATTTTATGTAGCTTAATTAGTAATTTATATGTAGTAATTCTAACAATTTGCTTTAAACAATGCTTATTAATGGCACCTTATTTTTCTCTATGTATCATTAACTCTTCAGAAAAATACCTCGTCAAAGGCCCAGCCACCTCGTATACACTTGGCTCGTAACAGATGACTTATCCGAACGGCCTGACATCTTTTACCATAGACAAAAGTTTTTCTAATTGCCTAAATCTCCTTCGACTTTAAACGTACCGTAGTTTGACTTTGGAAAACTGTATAAACCAACTTTAATAAATATTGTCATTTATTCATTCAGCTGGCCATTAAAGTTAAAACCTTCAAGTTCACATAGAGTCCAATATATATATATATGTCCATATGTTTGAGTAAGGATAAAATTGATCCATTTCAGGGGTCAATATACCGGGTCTGCAAGTAATTGCGCCTAAGCCAGGGATGTCATGTTCGATGGAAAGTTATCAAATTATTTGAGTGAACGAACGAAGATGTTATTTTTAAAAATACTCGAAATTAACGTAGTTGTCGGACTAGTCCAACAACGATCAATGTGAATAGCTGTTAAGGTTACACATTTACATATCGGGATTTAAAATGCGTACAAATTTTAACCAACAGGTCCCCTGACAAAACATTTCACCAAGCATAAAACAAAACGATTCATTTGAAGCAACATTTATTCAGTATCATAAAACGGGATGAATGTATTGTAACAAAGTGAACTGAAACAAAGTTTATAACAAATAATTTATTGATATCACTTAAAGTAAACATTTACAATTAATCTACAAAATGATTTGTCCTATCGTGTTTTGCTTACGGATATAATGGATAGCTTCACTGTAAAATAAATGACCGTATCGTACGAAAATCAGAGTAAATATATTTATTTATAATGTAATTTGATAACATGATAAAATATTATCGATTTACAGCGAAATCATATTCGTTACAACCATATGATAAACCTATTCACACAGGATCGGTTGTGCCGCAAATCAGCAGTTATTCGCTCACGATAAGACTATAAAATGCTACAAGAATATATACTAAGAATGTGAATAGAATTATTTCCACACTGACATCGGGTATGGTGCAGTGAGGAAGGATGTTCCACGCATTGGCATTAGATATAGATATATCATAAATTGTACGCTTATAAAGATAATAATGTCTTCGATACGGATTTTTGTTTTACAGCGACAGTCGCTACTACAGACTGTTAACTAAACTGGACAATATACGTAAGTGAGGTGGTAATATTGTTTCAAAACTTTACCAAAGTACTCCTTTCAGACTGTGTCAAATGCAAGCAATGATATCACAACTTGTCTATCAACTGACAAAGTGATGAGATGAGGCCTATATTCTCCTGCATACATTTTTAATTGTATTACATAATAATGTAAACAGATATCTTTAGAAATGATTTAGACTTCATTGCATTACAAGTGTCATAATCATATTGTCACATTCAGCTACAGTCTGCGGTCGAAGTGTGCGTGCAAGTCTATCGGTCGATCTCCCCGAACACGACGTCAAGTGTGCCGATGATGGCCACGATGTCCGCCAACATGGAGTTTCTGCCGATCTTCTCCAGCGCCGCGAGATGGGCGAACCCTGGGGCCTTGATCTTGCACCTGGAGAAAAAAACATTAATGCAGTTAACATAATTTATACATGATTGTCTGTAAAAGACCACACACAATCAATTACATAAAATGCTCCAAAACGTTTACTGTCGAAAAAAATCCCGACACCGTCTAGATTTCTTTATTTTGACATTGTTTTCACGTGATACAATAGAATTGTATTATTAATTTTTACATTATAACAAAGTGAAAATTAAAGTGCGGGTAGTCTGGATAATTTTGTAATGCGCTAACCCTCGGCGCTCTTCCCAGAACATTGTTAAAGTTTCGGGAACGCGGCTAACCCAGCACGATTGACCTCTCTATTCGTCTACATTAGTCAAAACGTCAACACTATGATAGAGTTTGTTACGTTTTACTTTAATTTAAAACCTAATTGAGAACCTAAACCTGGTGTACACGTCTTTGCAACAATGGTGAGGACTGAAATGTAGTAAAAACAACCGTTTAAAAACCGTCATCAATGTTACAAAAACGCTATTTAATGATAATATGGAGGCATTACCTGTAAGGCTTAGATCCACCGTCAGAGACCAGGTAGATGCCGAACTCGCCTTTGGGAGCTTCCACAGCTGTGTAAGTAGACCCTGGAGGTACCTGATAGCCTTGCGTGAACAGCTTGAAGTGGTGAATTAAGGCTTCCATAGAAGTCTGGGAATAATAGCATAAAATACCATATAATATAACAATAATAACTTTAGATTTTAAGATATAGTTTTGATGTAACATCTTCCATGGTATATTACCTCCAAGCTATTATATGGGTTCTTATTCTTTAAAAAAAGGTGTTGAGGGAATCGTTCAACACTTGCGATTTCCCTTGTATTTAATGTATCCGTAGATGACTATAATTATTATAAGGTGGATATGGTCCATTAAATTATTATATTAAATACACTAAGATTCCCTGTCTTGCGAGTGCCATGTACCTACAGAAATATCATCATCACACACCCATCGACACCACTAACACGCACGACCCGAGAACAAACATTTATCCGTCACATAAATGTTTGCCCCGGCCGGGAATGAACTTGGGACCCCTCGTTTGGGAGGCAGGGTCACTACTAACTGAGCTATGGGGTCGTCTGTAATATAAAAACAAAGGTTACTGACCACAGACAAGGTCAAATCAGGACATGATAATACCTCAAACGTACGTAAGTATTACGGCTGGTGAACTTGCGTAACCATGAAGTGGTCACCCAAAAACTTTTTGATTCTATGAGCTAAATTGAAACCACGCCCACGTTTCCTTTTCCCCCACCATACCTTCATCTCTTCCCGAGAAGGCGGCGTAAGCTTGGCGTCGTCCGTTTTGATCTCGCCCGCCGGCATCTGGTTCAGGCACTGCTCGATGATGCGCAGTGACTGACGCATCTCTTCAACGCGACACAAGTACCTGAGAAACAAAAATTAAGTTCGTTCATGCAATGTTAAACAACAATATATATTTTTTTAAATAAAAGTTTTAAATAATATACATTGGTTTAATATCAAATTTTTATGTTTATACGCGACAAACGAACAATCTATTCATATGTAGACTATTCATGATGACAAGTATACCACATATGAATATGGTCGATTAGATAATACGAAACGGACCGTAATGATATTAAACCTTATTGTTTGAAGTAGATTTTTACAAACCCTTTCGGATAATCAATCTAAATGAACAGTTCCAGTAGGAAGCGGCAAGAAACTCCCAAGGAAAATGTTTTCTACTCTGCCACAGAGAACATCAATATTGTTTGCACTTAATTATATCGACTCCTACGATTACGAGGAATACTTTTGTAACCTGACAACTGAACGTTCATACTACAACGTTCAGACTAGTCCGTGTCCGCCACACTGACCTGTCATAGCAGTCTCCCTTGGTGCCGATGGGAACGTCGAACTCCACCTGGTCATAGGCGTCGTAGGGCTGCGCTTTGCGGAGGTCCCATTTGATGCCGGAGCCCCGGAGCATGACGCCGCTGTTGATGATATTATCGTACATTTTTAAATGAAAAATTTTATTTAAAAAAAATTACTTGAACAATTACTTATGACAGATTATAGTAACGAGTATTATCTATTATCAGCTTTACAGAAAGAGATTTCGGATATCAATGAACTGGCACTTACCGCCAAAGGGGTATTACTTGTCAATTATCGTTAAAGGAACTACACATGAACGGGCTATTTGCACGTGATTAAAAAAAAAACTTCAAAATAACTTAAGAACATCTGGAAAATGGTAATCTCGCTCAATCTACAAAACGGGTTTCAAACCTCGTGTCGATGATAGCTCCCCTCACCTAAATCCGTAGTTGAGAGCATCCTGCGCGGTCACCACCCCGATATCCACGGTCCGCTGCACCCAGATCCTGTTGGTCGTCAGCACATCTTCCACCTCGTCCAGCCGCTCAGAGAACTTGGACGCGAACTCGTAGATGTCATCCATCAACCCCAGCGGCATGTCCTGGATACGATAATTATGTTACGGTACGATGCGGTCTACACTTTCGGATACTTCACCACATCTGTCACGTAAACGCCTGCTCTGGCCGGAAATCGATTCGGTACCCTACAGGCAGCCAGTTTCACTATCACCTGACGCAAAAAACCGTCAAGGTGGGAAGATTATTGTTAATAAAAATATGTAGGCGGGGCTTACCAGCGAAACGCCTCCGGGACGGATGTAAGCGGCGTGCATACGGGCGCCGCTGACGCGCTCGTAGAACTCCATCATCTTTTCGCGCTCCTCGAACAGCCAGAAGAAGGGCGTCAGGGCGCCCACGTCGAGCGCGTGCGTGCCCACCGCCATGATGTGGTTCAGGAGACGAGTTATCTCGGCGAACAGCGCTGCGGACAAGTCGGTGCCCATTGACGAAACCTGACTTTAGCTCATGTGGACGCACGTGCTTACGTTCGATGAGTTATTGAAAAGTATTTACAACATTGAACATATTATCTATGTACATTAGAATAGAGCCAAAATTGTATATACTCAAAAGAATAGTTTTCTATATACGTTTAGTTGACTTTTTAATTTTCATAATAAAATATTTAAAATATATAATTATATACGTGCATATTGCATATTGCAACATATTGCATACATTTTTAAAAGTTTTTAAATAATATTATTACACGTTGAGACCTGCAGGATTCTTTAGTAACTATAGGTGGGTACGACCGTGTGACTTGGTTCAATTAAATTCAATAGTCAAATATTAAATTTAAGCCTTGGTTCTTCCAAGGAGATGAATCAAATGTGCCCGATAGTAAAATCAACCTTGCCGGCACTCAATAAGCTCCAATTTCCTCGATCACGACAAGACACGTATGCCACGCAATGTCACTAATGTGTCGGAACCAATGTATGTGTTGCATCCTCACTCCTAATGTACTTGGCCCGCAGCGGTATGTCGATGTTGAGCAGCTTCTCGACGGCGAGGCTGTAGCACTGCTCGTTGCACATCATGGACACGTAGTCCAGCCGGTCGAAGTACGGCAGCGCCTGGGTGTACGTCTTGTACTCTATCAGCTTCTCGGTGCCGCGGTGTAGGAGACCGATGTGGGGATCGGCGGCGCGGACCGTCTGCGAAGAGAGAAATGCAATTTATAGATAAAATAAAATATTATCACCTATTAGATTTTTTCATTACAGATTATTTTTTTGCAGAGATTATTTTCACGCATGCTGACTAGGAGACAAAATGTTTGGCAGGACAAATTGCTGCAACAGAAGTAAGTTGTTTCACGATCACTTTAGCTCTATGAAAATGTACATCAGAACAGCAAAGAGCTGTTTATTTGTAATATAAATGTTAATAAACCACATCGAACACTTGAGACCAGATACAGATATGCATTATTGCAAAACATAAAATTCAATTACTAACGAGACCCAGGATTTTTCCCTTGAGATCTACTAGTTCAAAGACATCTAAATGTAACGGCAACCTTTTATTTGTTTATTTATTTTACACACAATAATTACACGAAATAAAATTAACTACTCAGTACTAGTTTAAATTTTTTTTTCAGTAGGCCTAAAAGTTGACAGTGTGGTACATACAGTAAGGCAAACTTAATAAGTACCTAAATAATAATGTTTATGAAACAAAAATTATGAAAAGACGTGATGAGGAATAGGTATAAAAGTTGCACTTATATGAAGAACATTGTAGGAGAGTTTTTAGGTGCGACCTGCATCATATACCTGGAGGATGAGCAAAGGTACATCGATTGCGAAAGTAAATGGAAGAAAAAGGGCTATGCAATATCCTAAAAAGAAGAGTCGAGTTTTCTTGCGAAGTCGAATGGCAGCCACTTGAGATCCTTGCGAGATTAAGTTATCCGATAGAACTGTTTGATCATGCTCGCCGCTGAATACCCATATTACCAAACTCACAAGCGCTGGACATGTTGAGATCTACGGGACATGTTGAAGTCTGCGAGGAATCAAGACAGTGGCACACCTGATTGTTTTCACTGTCCACATCAAACAACTTATATGACTACTTGTTTATTTGGGGACCGCATCATGCAGCTTTTAGTTCTATGTTTGAGGAAGCCCATGAATTAAGAGGGCTTTTCGTCTCGTACAGGTTTCATGCTTGTCAACACTAAGTGCAGGCATTTCCAACTGTTCCTTGACAAGAGTGCCAAGATCTGGTATTTGAGGACATACATTGGATTTAATGGTTTCTAAGCTTTTCTTCTTCTAGCTTAAGGTTTTTTTCGAGTGGGTGTTGAATATTTTTTTCAAAATTGCTGATCCAAGTTTGAAAATAGAGTACCACAGTGTTGTTGGAGTTAAAATGGAAAAATATTACGTATGGCGAGTGAGATAAGATTCAGCAAAATTTTAAACCATCAGACTATTCATGTAATATAATACATAAATATTAATCAATTAACTTAATTTTGAAAATTTCTATTTTCACTAGGTCATCAATCCATATGTGCATACCATCTTCTTTTAAGGCATGGTCATAGGAAAGATTCATTCATTATTTACTTGTCCTTTGTGTCCCAAAATCAACGATGCGGTTACGAAAGTTGATGAATCGCTGAACCTAAAAAAATATATGTATGCCCATTTTACCTCACCATCCAGTTCCAACACCAACCGAAGCACACCGTGAGCGGCTGGATGCTGCGGCCCAAAGTTGAGGACCATGTTACGGACTTGCTTTTCTGTCGGAGCAATAACACCTGGAGGAAACAGAACACTGATATCAGCTCGAAGGACCAAGTGAAACATACAAACCATTAATTGGTAAGTTAACAGATAACATGTATATTACTTAACATTATAATATTCAAATGTGGCTTCAGTGTCGGAAATAGCCAATATATCAGTCAATTTTTACAGTCCTGTCTTTTTTACGCCAAGTTGCTATGGCCTTTTATAATCCTAACGTTTGAATATTTAGGTATCTGTGATTTCTGTCCTAATAAATACCCATATTGTTATCTATTTCTGATAATATGTATACTATAACCTACCATTGTATGGTGGACGTTGCAGCAAAGCAGTTAAGTCATCGGGATACATTACTGCTCCCTCAAACTGTTTCATAAAGTCTTGATCTGGCATCCATTTGCTGGCCTTGCGTTGTGAGCTGAGTAGTAAGAACATTATAATATTTCAATCATGTATATCATTATTTTCCTTGTTTTAGATAAATTTTATGAAAAAAATTTTCGTTCGGTAACAGGCGCTCACTTTGCCGTTAACACTCGCAGAGTCTACTCACCCTGAGGATGCTCTGTTTCGGAGCGAAACACGTCTTGGTGAGGGTATGTATGTTGGTATATACTTTTATTTATCATAAATGCATGTTTTCTTTTGCGGGAGGGAGGGAGGTTCTATGCATGTTTAGAAGTATATACCATCATGTATTGTGCTTGCGGATTGTTGCAAAGTAAATTAATACTAATTTCATAGAAAAAGATTTTGCTGAGTTTCTCATCAAATCCGTTTCAGATTGCACCTTTTGTGGTGAAAAATTATATTCATAATGTGATGAGACACCATGCTCATTGAAAACCGGCAATTAAAAAGTGACTCTGACTCACATCAAAAATGGTCGGCCTACTGTTAAGCGTCAGGTATGGCAATATAAGTCAGCTGATTGGGGCAGGTTTAGCGAGTTCTTGGACTAGTATACTTGGAGGTAGCTTTGGTTTTCCTCGGAGGATTCGGATATTTACGCTAACTCGATAATTCATGTTTTATCCCCGGCTCTGTAGTATCTATCGGTGGAAAAAACCAGTCTTGGTTTGGCGGACCCTGCGTTACAGCCTGCAGACACAATCAGGCCGCCAACCAAACCTGGATGTCGGCGTATATAAGGAGATCCGAAAATGTCGGAACATAAAACAAAGCTAAACGCTGCCTCCCGTTCAGCAAAGAAACAAATGGCCAAGTTGAAGGTTAAGTACATCAGCAGAATTGGCGAGCGACTAATAAGTTACCCCTCAGGAAACCGACAGTTTTGGTCGCTAGCTAAGGCTGGCGAAGGTAAATTCTGTCAGCCCTCTTTTCCATCTCTGCGGAGGTCTGATAATATCATGGGCAATACTGCAAAGGGGGAAGTCGATATTCTTTGTACCTTTGTATCTAACTCGAATCTTGACGATGGTGGAACCACACCCCCCAAAATCCCGAGATGTGAAAGCTCTTTAAATGATATTATCTTTATACAAAGATCTGTCAAGCGGGCCCTGCAGTTCCTCGATATCAGGAAGTCTAGTGGGCCAAACGGCATTACTGCGGTGGTACTAAAAACGTGCGTTCCCAAGTTGTCTCCCGTTTTAACGCGCCTGTTCTCGCTTTTCTACACAGTAGGAAAAGTACCGTCTTCGTGAAAGGTAGCTCTAATTCACCTATTACCTAAAAAGCGTGACTGCAGCGATCCGGCCAACAACAGGCCTATTGCGATTACCTCTCTTGCTTGCTTGAGATACCTGGAGGATCACCACCTGATCACAGACCACCAATATGGTTTCTGTCATAATCGGTATGCTTGGTGACCTTCACACACTCAATCTATCTCATACACCGGTCGGTATGACCCTTGAGACCAACGGGGAGGCTTTGGTTCAACACTTTTTTATTTACGGTCTTCCTCAAAGACAGACCGATATAGCAACATTTTAAACACGTCGACGACGGTTGTTTCTCGAACATGGAAACCATCAATGCTGACGTCCCTTAGGGTTCTATATTATCTCCTATGATGTTCATTCTGCATATTAATTATACGCTACAGCAAACCAGTGGCATTCATTGCTATGCGATGACAGTACAGAAATGCGCTCTTCACAGACCTTGCAAACGCCTCTCAGTTGCAAGTGGAAGAAAGCAGAATTAAACTTGTCTGAAGTCGAGAATTCCCTGGAATGGGTCTCAGAATGGGTTGAAATAAAATTAGTCAAGTTCAACCCCTCAAAGACAGAAATTTGCGCGTTTATCGCTACAAACCCACTTTTGCCATGGCAATCCTGTTTCAAGGAACTGATAGCAAAAACAAAAGTGTCGGGATTCTGGGCGTTGACATCTCGAGAGAGCGACGTGTAGTATCGGGGTCACTTGTAATAAAAGGCAAAATTAGCCTTCAAAAGCTTGGCGTCCTGAACAGGGCAAAGCGGTACTTCACTGCGAGGCATCTGATCATGCTACACAACGCACAAGTCAGGTCTCACGTGGGGTACTGTTCTCATCTCTAGGTAGGTGCGCCACAATATCAACTTAATCCATTTGACGCCATAAAAAAAATGCGCAATCTGAATCATCAACGGCCCAGGAATTACCAACAAATTAGAACCTTTAGGGTTTTTTAAAGAAGGCGATAACCAACTCTTCTGCAGGGCTGGCATGCATTTGCGACCCCTCTTGGGGTGCACATGTCCATAGACGACGATGACTGCTTAACATAAGGTGGCCCATCTGCTTTTTCACTTTAAAGTCGTAATAAAAGTTTTAAAAAGTAACAAAAAATTGTGTTGTCTCAGAAAAAGCTTAGGTATTGATATGTCACTAATTACAGCAAACTAGGCCTTCAAAGCAAGTTAGGGGAGACATATGTCCAGCAGTGGACCTCCAAAGGCTGATGGATGGATGGATGGATGGAGGCCTTCAAATTCATTATATTTTAGTTAAAGTAAATCACACCATAATACCATATGCAATTTTAAACAGGTTTGAAATAAGTCCTCTGTTAATTAAAGCTAATTTAATTTGATTTCTTTGAATTAGAATAGTATTTTGACTTAAACAATAGGTTAGAAGTCTAAGAATTGAATAATTAATTAAATGTGAATAATTATTAATTCAATTAATGAAATTTTTAATTGAAATTCTTTCAAGTACAATAGCTATAAGACTATTATTAGCTCCACAAATATCAGAACATTGACCATAAAAAATTCCTGGTCAATTAATAAAAAAAATTGTTTAGATTTAATCAACCAGGATTGGCAGATACTTTAAGTAGATACTTTAACCCCTAAAGAAAGTACTGTTCATGATTGCATCTGAAGCAGTAATTAAAATTCGAATTTGATTATTTATAGGAATAGTAACTCGATTATCAACATCTAATAAAGAATCTAAACAATCTAAATAAAGAAATTATCTATCTTATCTATCTATCTAATAAACAGAAATTAATTCATTCTAGATTTAAACATACAAATGCAGTAATATATTTTTATAATCGTAATATTTTAATAATGACTGATTAGTAAAAAAGTAACGAAAACAAAAACACTATAGCTCAGTTTATACAAACAATGTCATGAAAACAGTTCCAAATTTGAACCCAGAATATTGATATCAGCATATTTATATGAGTTAAGTGTATGTATGTTATAATTATGACTGTAGCTGGTTTAATTAACAGCGAGTATATAAACATATTAAATGTCTTTGGTAGAAATAGAATTGTAAGAATGAAACACAATGTTTTTATTATGTGATTTATAGCTAAATTATTGTTTTTAATGTTTCATAAATGCCATTATTTAATCATATAATATATTC
The DNA here is from genome assembly GCA_003671415.1 of Megathymus violae. Lineage (NCBI taxonomy): Eukaryota > Metazoa > Arthropoda > Insecta > Lepidoptera > Hesperiidae > Megathymus > Megathymus violae. Next base: position 287,160 of record PDGT01000002.1, read on the forward strand.
GATTATTACAAATATAAATCATACCTTACTATAACATAGCTTTATAAAATTTGGCACAAATAAATTAATCGCAATCACATTATTTTTGTCCAAAACATGATTATAATTTTTTTATATTAGCTTAATATGTGTAATCCATAATTAAGGCTCATAAAAAATTGTGGTTGTTAATTCAAAACTTTTCAACACTATTATTTTTTAGTGAAATAATTATTTGTCATATATATAACCTTAAATGTTACATAATTTTGTAAAAACAATTGGTGTCAAACACAATACAGTTTACTTCAAATAAAATATATAAATACTAACTTCACAGTATAAACTGCTGGTAGGTTCTTCAATAACAACTTCGTTGGACCTAAATTTGTAGATTTTCGCAACAAAACACTCACCAACGAAGCCATTTTCACTGTCAGTTAATGAATTATCAGAATACAATAAGTTATGAAAATTGTAAATGTACTATACGTCAGAGTGACAGCTAGAATTGACCCTCTTAATTTGACATCATTATGATTATGTTACAGAGTACATTAGTATATACTGCATTATGTCCTACATTCCTTTTAAATGATATGATAACAATCCGACTGAGCTGATTCTAAATTAGATAAAAACACCCAGTCTCAAACTCAGCTATAAACTTAAATAAAGGTTGCAAAACTCAGAATATTTAAAACATTTCACAAAAAAATTGAAAACCTTAATAGGTTTAAATTGGGAAATTAGATCTTCTGACCACAGTTTTATAGTTTGTTAAATTATTTGAAACTTCAGAAACATAAATTTATCAGTTATTGACACTGGAATTTGACAACTCATCACGACACTATAGTGTATAAATGTTCGACTACTCCTCAACCCTTGTCGCGTCATTCTGCGACAGACATCCCTAGGCTTATATTTATAACAAACATTTTCATTCTGTGACATCGAACCTAACGTGACTAGTCTGTACTGAATTGATTAGCGTCGGCTTTTCGTTTCTAATGAATTATGTTTAAAATCTATTGGTGATTGATTATATTTTAAACGAAGCTAAATCTTGTCGTTATCAGTCCCTATTTCGTTTAGTTTTATTTATTGTTTTACAAAGTAGATTGCCAACGCCGACTCTCCTTTGCAGGCAAAATGTCTTCGACAGTGATTGAAGATGGTGGAGAAATTGTAAGTAAACTCATTTTCAAAGCAGTTTATTGCCACATGTCAATAAAGATTGAAGATCTATGACCTGGATTAGACGGGTTTGTTGTTGATGTTGCCTTAATGGCTAATAAGTATTGAATAATATAGGTGTTTTTTTTTTAACTTTGACCTATAATATCATGTAGCAGAAGTGAGGTCTATTAGTCATACTTAGAAAGAGTCCACTTAGGCTTATCGAGGGCTGCATTGAATTTTAATGTGATCAAACTTGTTAGCATTGGATAGATTGGTATTTTGATTTCCGACTCTCAACTATTCATTGAGATGAGCTGATATTTCTAGTTAAATAAACTGACTGAAGGTGTTCATAAATTGGATCTTTCATTGCTATAATTCTATTTCATTGTTGCTTTCAGGACTGGGGCAATGAGCGTTTGTCACGAGCGCAGAGGGCAGTGGAAGCCAACATCTACGATGTAGACTCTTGGTCTCTGCTCATTAGAGAGGCACAGACTCGGCCCATCAGTGAAGTCCGTTCCATGTATGAGAAGCTCATTGCTGCATTCCCTACCACAGGCCGGTACTGGAAGATCTATATAGAACAGGAGGTGTGTATGTGTTGGGGTTTATTTATAAGCCCTTGGCTGGTAAAACATTAGTGAAATTTCTGCTTTTGCAAATTTTAGCTATTATTATTATTGGATTTTAAATCGCTAGCATAAGCATTCTTGCATACTTATATTGTGGGAGTCTTAAAGAAGAGAGTGACTAGGCTTTAATAAGTTATTATTTTCAACATCTTAAACTTCATCACCACTTACCATCAGGTGGGATTTATGTTAAGCATTAACTTATTTTACATAAAAAAGAAATATTGGTAATAATCACTGCTTATCAAGATGTTGACTGTCTGTTTATGTGTAGCATTATTCATAGTTTAAAAACTTTAATAAATGAAATTAAGTTATACTATATTACTTACTGTGAGATATCAGTTTTGACTATTGATTATTTTTGCTGACTGTAAAGTTGTAGTTTTGTCACTGCACATTGTTACGAAGCTGTATAATTTTTTCTTTGATTGCAGATGAAAGCAAGAAATTTTGAAAGAGTTGAAAAGGTTAGTATAGGTACAACGTAAGTCTGATAAAAATGTTGAAAGTCTGATATTAATTTTAAGAATAAAGTTAAAGTATACCACTCCAAACCAGAGACAAATGGTTATCATTAATTTTTGGTCTGTGATATTACAGCATATTTAACTAGAATAAGTATTTAGTTTTAAGTTGAAAATAAATAAAACATAATATAAAAATGATATTTTCTTTCGGTTAGGGTTTGATGTGTTCAGACATGTTGGAGGTGATTTTTTTGGCAATGTCTTTGTGTACAAAATTAGTTATATTATTGTTCTTGAAAAATATTTAATGTATGTTCCACAGACATCGTTTTGGATATATATGCCCAGGTTTACATGAAACATTTGTAACAAATATGTACTATATGGAATGTAGTTTTAGATTCCACCAATTTAAAATACTATTCTTCACTCGTGACTTACACAAGATACATTATATTCAATACTAATATTTCTTCATTGATCTACATTATTGTAAACTTACTTATCTGTTGTTTAAAATCATGCTAACAATGTAATTCAAATATTGCCACTAAAGGTCACTTTCGACATGTAAATATCCCTATAATTTGAATATTAGATATTAGACAATTCAAAACAGCATCTGCATACAGTCAGGTTTCAGTAGGATTAATATTCTGAAAAATAAAATGACATTTGTTTATGGGTCAATAAAAGTTGGGATTTAAGGCATAACCCAATTATCTGTTGTTATCTAGGATAGAATGGAAGATGGAAATTAATCGGTTACTGTACCTTAGATGTTTATTTGACACAATGGCACAGTGTGTATTTTAACACTGTACTTTACAATATATGAGTATGACAAGGTCCAAAACCAGTCCTGTCCATATCCTTTCCGTCATTAATCTACATTAATTAAGTAATTATTAATAAAAAGGTATACTTATCACTTCTTGTTATAGTAATTTAACTTAAAATTATACATTTAATAATTTAGAAGTATTCATATAGAATAGTACGAAAAATCTTGTTTTATAGTGCTCTCTTAATGCATCTTACGTTCAAATCTCGGCTAAACATCGCAAATACTAAAAACGTTACAAAAAAATATTAAAAAGTCGTAAACAGTTTTTAATTTTAAATTACAAACAAGAATCCCTGTGAGGGTAATACTTAAAACTATCGCATTTATCTCTGCAGCTATGACACTTTTCAAAGATTTACTTCAACTACGACTTATTATTTCATGAGAAAAATACTATAAAATTAATTGATGAAGTCCTTCAGGGTTTTCCGATATAGAGCAAAGTCTACCCATCAACTTTAAATAGTAGGATAGATGTTATCATAATTTGGGAGATCAAATTTCATTACACCTTTGTGTAATCTATGAATTTATTGAGTACACTATTGAATTTAGGTACCTACTAATATTCAGTGTAATACAAGTCTGTTCAACAAATATTGGCAGTGGGCACAAATTTTGCATCCAAGTCCGCCTGCCATATACATATATTTTCGTCTGTATAAGCTTTAATCCACATTCAGCTTGATTCAATTGAAGGTAAAAATGTTAACCAATGAGACCTCTGTAGGAGTTTATGAGGTACTAATTTCGCAATGTTTGGCGATAAATCTGAGGTAGAAAGTAAAATTAAATCAGTAATGTGTTTAGCGGACCACTCTTGGCGGGCAAATACAAATGCACGGACGGGCCACACGGGCCGCGGGCCTGGGGTTGGACAGCGTTAGTGTAATACATGGGAAATCATAAGTACATTATTGGTATTTTAATGCGTAGATCAGAATCATAGCCAAACCGAATTTTCTTTGGTAATCTGTATGTTATAAATTGTTACCTAGTACTGCCACCAAAAATTTCCTCTTTAATCTTGTAGATACTACCGCATAAAATAAATAAACTTAGAACACGGATTTCACATCAATACCGTTTAAAGAAATACTTTTCGATTTACTGTTGACAATACCCATTCTGCCGTTCGGCATAAAATATCTTACTCACTGATTGTAGATGAACTCTTGGGATGTGTTATTAGTTCCCTTAAAGATTTCAGGGTATACAAGATTATGGTTGTTAGATTTTTTTTGTTTGAAATCAAAATTTTGTTTTAAATAAGAAAAAACGCTGCTAAAACCATAGCACCAATATTTTACAATACACAGACACACATGCATTTTCTGGAGGGAAATCAAAGGATACTTTACCACCATATGTTAACCACCGTTAAAAGTAAGTTTAAAGCTCGTTTTCTGATTAATGAATAACATTAATGTTGATAATATTCTTCCTTGTGGGACACCATTTTAAATATTTTATTTTATGTCTGTTGTGTTCTCTCGCTCTGTTATTCATATGATTTTCCATGAAAATAAAGAGAAATATGATACTCGTAGGTATGCTATTTTTTGCTATATTTAAAAAAATATCGTGTTACAGTCCCAGTCTTCTTACAATACAATTTCAACTGTCAATATCTTTGGATTCTGTATACTCGTAGGTTTTTAAGACTCCTCTTGGAGTGTCTTTGACCCTTACTGCCATAGTGGACCATGCTGTCCAACTACAGTTTGGCAGACTTCACACACCTTTGAAAACTTGTCGAGATATACCTTGTCAAAACACCTGGCTATCCATTTTGGAGGTCTCCGTTAAAAAATCGTTACAGTGATTTCCTAAAATGAAAAATGTAGATTATGTTTACTTAAGAACGGTTATTTATATAAATGGCTAAGGGGGCTAGGTAATTTACATGATACGAGTAACGTTTAGAAAGATCCACGTCGTTGAATTAGTGAAATAAATTCGTCGAATGACTCATTCGTTATTTTTCCATGGATGTGTAGCTCTTCCAACGTTGCCTCATGAAGATTCTTAACATCGAGTTGTGGAGGCTGTACCTCAATTACGTTAAGGAGACGAAGTGTATGCTGCCTACTTACAAGTAAGTAACACTTTACGTGAAAGTTACAGGTCAATTTGACTATAGCCTGTTTTCGACAAAATGAACCAGCATTTTGTCTCCATTTTGAAATCATTAATCACGTTAGTAATTCACTTATGTAAGAGATTCATGCGTTGCTTCGACATTAGGGAAAATGTCGAAACATTTTTAACGTCGCTCGAAGTGTTATGGTTTTGGAAGCACCTTTATTCCGAACACGAAAATTCTCACAATGTTTGTCACGTACCGTTTTTCAAGCCTTTATTATTGTACATTCCGACACTCGCATCTCGTACGTGAAACAACACGCTTGTAGATTGGATTTATCGGCCTCCTACCCACGACGTACAAGCGCACGTGCAAACTCATGTCGTTGGATATGTCACCTCCGTATTCGATAACGTTCGATTCGTTTTTTTTATCAATTCAACATTCCTCACAAAACAATAGGATAATTGGTGACGCAGGTAAAAATATCCATGCATATGCATGAAGCGTACGTGAGTCTCTTAATGTGTTCCCAGTAATTCTTATCAGTATGCCGGTTTAATGAGACCTTTCTTTTGGATTTCATTGTTTTCTGTTTGATTGTTTATTGCCGACCCTTCACGAACTTTATGAGAATATTATGGCAGTGACCTGTGTAGCCATACGTAAATAATAGTAACATAAAGAAAAGTCGTTGATAAACAATTTTATAAACATATTTGGGTTCCAGGGAGAAAATGGCTCAAGCGTACGACTTTGCGTTGGAGAAAATAGGATTGGATATTCACGCTTACCCTATATGGAACGATTATGTAACTTTCCTTAAGGCCGTCGAAGCTGTTGGATCTTACGCTGAGAATCAGAAGATTTCTGCTGTTAGGAAGGTAAACGTTGCGGAATATTCATTGGTATCAATATTCAATATTTGTCTTTTTCTCACTTCCTTATTAAATTTACTTTTTTTATCCCTCTCTGCTCTGTATCGTCCAATAGTACGGGTCTTTTTCTCTCTTCATCTGTCTCTTTCTCGAAATGTTTGGTAGAGCTCTATCTTGCTCAGTTTTCAGTATAGAGACCGTCCACATCCAGATTTTTCTTAATTTTTCACTACTAAGATGGGCTTGTTGGAAAGTATGCAATATTAAGGCCGCGTATACCTACAAGATGCTCCTTCCAGGTGTACCAGCGAGCTGTGATAACGCCAATAATCGGCATTGAAACCCTGTGGAAGGACTACATAGCGTTCGAGCAGAGCATCAACACTATAATTGGTGATTATGATCATTTTGTTAGTGCGAACGTCTGTCGCGCAAATGTTAGTTTCAGTAACTTATGTTTGTTATTATAATGCAAATACAGTTTATAATACAATCAGACTATTTCCATTTTCTAAAGCAACCTACATTGATTCAATAGGATCTTAATTTAGTATGAGAATAAGCCAATCTGGTTGGTAGTTTGCGAATAATTTACGAATACAAGGAAAACAATGGGACGTGGAAGTAGACTGATGTGTCGATACTATTAGGATAGTTATGTTATTGATTGCATTTTGTTCAGCCGAGAGGATGGCAATGGAACGGTCCCGGGAGTACATGAACGCGCGGCGGGTGGCAAAGGAGTTGGAGACCGTCACCAGAGGACTGAACAGGAACATGCCCGCCACGCCGCCCACCGTCGACCGGGAGGAGATGAAACAGGTATGGTGTAGCAATAGCTGTTATAATTCTCAAGTGCAAAAAGTGCTGACAAAAAAGTCGGTCTGGAATCGTCTCTCAATAAAGCCACAACTCTTTCGCATTCTGCTAAATGTGTCTGTTTCCATAAAATTTACCCTTTCTATCTTTTTGTGTTAAATAAATTCTGTTTGTATCAAAAAACATAAAAAATATAGTCACGAATAATAGCTAACAATTTACTATGAAAAACGTAGATTAATCACTTAATAGTATGAGCCGCCTTAAGTCTGGTCGTAAGTCACCACCGCCCATTTACGTCCGAAATATAGAAGAGTAAGAAGAAAGCAGAAGAAAGAACCATTTTTTATGTTCATTTGCCAACCGGCTTATAAAGTTAGCTGTGAAATGTTGTTATAACGTGTTAACGAGGTACTTCGTCATTTTATGAGATGAAGTACGAATGTGCCCGGGCTATGACCACCTTGTTTTTTTTACTTATTATAAGTCAATACCTGACCACAGTCGCCATCCATACTGCAATCGGACATGACCACCGTTTCGCCGGCTATTAACGTGACGTAAGACCGAATCCTGCTCGTGATGTGAGTCGTCGTGTCCAGGTGGAGCTGTGGAAGAAGTACATATCGTGGGAGCGCGGCAACCCGCTGCGCTCGGAGGACACGGCGCTGGTGGCGCGCCGCGTGATGTTCGCCATCGAGCAGTGCCTGCTGTGCCTGGCGCACCACCCGGACGTGTGGCACCAGGCGGCGCAGTTCCTCGACCACTCCGCCAAGCTGCTTCAGGAGAAGGGCGTGAGTAAACTCATCAGAGAGAAAGTACCTAGTATTTTGAACGTCAGTCTTAAGCACGGGAGACTCGGATTCGAATCCTGGACGCACCTCTATTATTTTTAGTTACAAAATAAAAACATCAAACATCGTGAGGAAACCTGCATACCTTACAGTTTTCCGTACTGTGATCAAAGGTCTGTGAAGTGTACTGACACCGCGTCCAACAGTGAGACAGTTGTGGATTGTCATGATGAAATATATGAGGGTGCGCTGAAAAATAAGGCACGCACATATACCTCACGCGAGTTAGTCCTCACCTAGTGAACGTTTAACAGATTTACAGTAACATTACTTCAATAACAATGTCATATAAAGCGGCTGACGTTCGCAAGTAGCATTCGTATCCGTACCGCGATTGTTATGTTGTCAGCCACCTACATGTTTGCCCTATTTTGTGATTAATTTAAATAAACCTTAACGGAAGTTCCATACTAACTTTTATTTCCTACGCTTCAAGAACAGATTAATATCCGGAATGAAAAGCATCCTGGACAATGACTAGTAAAAGAAGTTTTTAACGTGTCACCTTTCATCTTTATCTGTCCAGTAGTTCTCGGGTGGTTCATAGACAAACAGGCAACTTAACCAACATCGAAAACAAAATCTATCTACACTAAAATAAAAAAAAAGAATATAGTGTACAGATTTGGCTCAGTTGAGTGTTTTTATTTTTATATATTATTTTATCACCTGTATATACATATATAAATATAACTAGCGGCCCCGTCCGACTTCTTTCGGGTTGGACTATTAATTGTATGTGATTATGAAAAATTTAATATTTTTTATTTCAGTAAGATCGGTCGAGCCGTTCTTGTGTCATAACGGGACATACAGACATACGGACAGGCGGACAAAAATTTTAAAATGGTCTATACGATGTCAGTGTATCTTAATAGTATTGCAATCAAACGATTAACTTTTCCCTGCACGTGGTCGAGCTAAGTGTTACGTGTTGCGTGCGTCAGGACTCGAACGCGGCGCGCCTGTTCTCCGACGAGGCGGCGGCGGTGTACGAGCGCGCCACCAGCGGCCCGCTGAAGCACTCCACGCTGCTGCACTTCGCGCACGCCGACTACGAGGAGAGCAGGCTGCACTACAACAAGGTATACACAGTGATCCTGCATCGAACGTCCAGTCGACACCTCCGGTCCAATGACGTCTCTGGGCGACTTATCGTCCTGCAACATGTCTGTGTGCTCGTGAAGGTGCTAAGAGGTTACGTCAATTGTCCAGCTACAAGATGTCTGAGCGCTATCGATCATGCCCTAAGGCCTCCTGCACATGCACTCGTAATTAAAATAGACAATTATGCCGTCTCAAATACGATCAAAGTTTTCAAACAATTTACGTCTCGTTAGCTGTGTTAAGGTGCCGACAGCCGGGGGCCGTGGGCTGACACGTGTTGGAACATATCAACATTTTAAACATATATAAAGATTTTAATAAGGTATGTATATTCGAAAATATTTATGTTAAAGGTGTCAAAGATGTGCACTCCTCAGTTAAGTCCTGTTTAATGCGCTTATTTTTGTTGTTCTATATCACACGATCAGTACTGCCTTCGTGAGATGTTGTCCTCGTTCATCCAATCCCTAAATGGCCTATCACAGTGACACGGTCAATTACAGGCCCATAGCGATAGCCTCCCTGATTTCGTAGGTTATTAATAACCAGTTCCTGGGTAATTTGGAGGATCACCAGCTGAGTTTCTGGATCCGTGCTATTACAAACGCTGTTCATTCTGCATACCAATCGCATATTACAGCAAACCCGTGGCGTCCGTTGTTATGCAGCTGTACCGGGAATGGCCGTAAATATCTCGCAATCGTAAGTGGAGGATAGCAGAATGAAACTCACGTCTGAAGTCGAAAGCTTGCTGGGACAGGGTTTTAATTTGTTCAACTAAATTTAGTCGAAATCAACACCAAGAAAACTCAAGTTTTCATGTTTACCGCTAAAATAGCTCTATTTATCATATCGACTCAGTTGTAAGGGTCGGTAATCATAGTTAACTAAAGTGTCGGTTTTCTGGGAGTTGACATCGCGAATGCGAATGACGATACGAGCGACTCCTGGAGCTTAATATTATGCTAGCATCTGAAAAACTTGGCGTCCTGATCAGGGCAAAACGGTAATTCACTACAGCTTCATAAAAATTACAGCTCTCACCTTTGGTGAGGGGCGCCCAAACACCAGTTCCTTCCACTCGACGTCGTATAAAAATGCGTCAATCATCAATGACCGACGAATAACCGACAGGCTGGAACCCTTAAGCGTTAGGATGGACATAGGTTCCGTTCGTGTGTTTTATCGGTATTATAACGGTGAATGCTCCGAGGAACTGGTCGACTTGGTGCCCACGTCACCTCCTCATCATCGCACCTGTAAGGACAAATATTGTGGAGACGAATGAAACGAGTGAGATCGGTAAATAGACCACCTTTATTAAGAGAATACATGGTTATACTACTGCACACCATTAGCCGAAGAACGAAATTCCATCAACATCGACTGGATTCCTTCACGATATTTTTTGCCGAGCTATGCTGCTGAGTATATGAAGCTCTGTAAAAAAGTGTGTATTAAGAGCTCTCCTCCCAAGCCGACATTTCAATGGTGATGTCTCCAGTGTTGCCTGTATCCTTGGGCGATGGGGACCGCTTACCGTCAGGTGGCCAGCCTGCTCTTTTCGCTGCCCTACAGGCTATAAAAAAACTAATTTTCGAAGAGTATATGGTACCTATTGCTTAATTGACTTTAATTGTTGACGTTCTGTGTGTATGAGTGCGCGCGCGCGCGTGTGTGTGTGTGCAGGTACACCAGGTGTACACGCGGTACCTGGACGTGGAGGACATCGACCCTACGCTGGCGTACGTGCAGTACATGAAGTTCGCGCGCCGCGCCGAGGGGATCAAGTCGGCGCGCACCGTCTTCAAGCGCGCCAGGGAGGACACCAGGTCAGTCGATGGCTTTGTTTTTCTTAATATGGCGTAGGCGTGAACACGCTCAGGCAAAGCTGGTCGGTGCGTGTTACGCGGTTTTTTGTAAATATGAGGGCTCAGAACATCATAATTAAACTATTTTACATTAGACACTCCCCAAATGTTTGTGTCCTTACCATAATATTTAAATAACTATAAATAAAGTAAACATCGTTTTACAGTAACAGTTTAATCAAACTAATTGTACTTTGAATCATATAATACTTAGAATCATATAATAAACATAAGCGGTTCTGTTCTACTAATAGGTTTATAAAACTGACTCCGTTCAAACGAATTGATAAAAAACTCAACAGTTACTAGTTATAAAAGTCAGTTTAAATAAAACCAATCAAGGAATTTTCAAAGGCGAGGTAACAATAAGATTGTAAAAGACCGTCTCTTTCTATCTCATTCGTTTCCTTTGACATTTTACTAAAGAAAACAAAAATGCAGACATTGGTGGGCTGGTGGTAAGCGACCACCGCGCTCCACGAACATCCCTAAGACAAAAGGCATCAAAGACAACATTATTCCCGACCGTTCGTCGTGACGCAGGTCCCGCTACCACGTGTTCGTGGCGGCCGCACTGATGGAGTACTACTGCTCGAAGGACAAAAACATTGCGTTCAGGATCTTCGAGCTGGGCCTCAAGAAGTTCTCCCACATACCAGAGTACGTGCTCTGCTACATCGACTACCTGTCGCATCTTAACGGTGAGTGGTGCACGGTGACTGGGGTCATGTTAGCAATCCGTTAGGTGGGGGGGACGTAGGGGAGGTCATTTGCAACCAAATTACCTGTTATGACTCCTATCCAAGTATTAATCATTTTATATTATGTTAGAGTTATATTTTCTCAATTGTTAGCAGTTATAGAATTGTGATGTGAACGTTGGTCCCCTGTACGGGACGTACGACATTCAGATTTGCATGCATATGTAAATATTAAAAAATTATGTGCTTGTTAAAAATTATCGTTCAGTTCACTGAAGGTAAATATGGTTAGAAAACGGGGATCCTTAAGAGTAAAAGAAAATTATTTTGAATAGTTGTGACGTCTGTCGATATGTACATGGCAAGGGTGATTGTAAGTGGATATAATGTTACATTGATTTGTCTCAGAGGACAACAACACGAGAGTGCTGTTCGAGCGGGTGCTGTCCTCGGGCAGCCTGAAGCCCGAGAGCTCGGTGGACATCTGGAACAGGTTCCTCGAGTTCGAGTCCAACATCGGCGACCTCGTCAGCATCGTCAAGGTCGAGAAGAGACGACAACACGTCTTAGAGAAGGTCGGTCGCGTTTATATATATGTACTACAGGGTGTGTGCGGATTGTAAGTTATATTTCTTGTTATAAAATAATTATATTTTCAGTACGTTGCGACTTATTACCGTGCTCACCGACACTATCATATTATTTGAACATTTATGCATTTGAGGACCGATTGAAATCATATTATCACGATATGTTCGTTTAATCGAGACTACGGTTATACATATTGCAGCACTCTAATTATGTAGCTAAGTTGTATACATTTTATAGTTGATAAAATTCCATTTGTTACTTTATTCCGTTTCATTTTCACGTAGCGTTTCAGAACGATGGAGCAATCAAAATAATGACTGCCATCGACACACCGCTACCTGCCGACGAGACCGCATGACGAGACATCGTGTCTCACATCTACTGGTCACGTCGACTGCATTCGTAGCGATGCTCGGCAGTCCGACGTTTGATATTTATTTATTTAATGATACACCGACCAGAATACAATCATTACAAAATAACAGCGTAACATGATAAAATTAAGAGCCGGATCATATCCTCCAGCTATGTGTACAGTTCTTGACCGAGAAATTATCAAAGCGACGGCAATAATATAGTAGCAGTATCAATTTTTGTTTACTTTAAATATTACAATGTACATAGTGACTAATCACTCCTGCTAAGGATAGCTAGGACTTCTCTCGTTATATCTGAACTGTTATTATTTTTAGTGACCATATCATTATGTAGGCGACGCATTTTGGCAATACGGTTACAATAAGAAGTTTTATTGGTGTACAGTTTTAATGAAAATGCGGTCGAGAAAGGGCCCCGAGATCTGGGATTGATATCGTTTTTACCACCTGTTCCCGGAGCCCTACGACATGAATAACTCTGCTCGGCGGCCGGCGATGTGTAACGTACTCCTCCAGGATTGCATATGTCCGCGGGCGACGGTGACTACTTAATATCGAGTGGCCTGTCTGCTCGTTCGTTAATCCTTGAAACTCAAAAAATATAAGTATCTATTAATTAATTAGGATGTAAGAAATAAAGTTAATGACGGTGTGTACCTGGCGGTAAATACTAGACTAGATCATACCAGTACGTGCGTAGAAATCATCACGTATTTTGCGTTTCAACATCAAAGTAACTGCAAGTAACTACAACAAATGTATAGGCGTCAAAGACGAATCAAATCACACGGACGGATCAACTTGTAAAAATTTAGTAAGTAATGCATAGTGATAAATAAATATTGTTTCTAATAAACGTTACCTTACCTTAGTATTTTTATGCCAAATTTTTAATTACAAAATATTTGCGTACGCGTTTATTATGAACAGATCAAGGAGTTCGAAGGCAAGGAGACTGCGCAGCTGGTGGATCGGTACAAGTTCCTCGACCTGTACCCCTGCAGCATCGCGGAGCTCAAGTCTATCGGATACACTGAGGTACCGGCGGCGTCTTGTATAACGTGGAAGTTCAGCGTATTCCTTTTGAAACGTTAAATTTAAGACTCAAAACAAACGTTAATCCCCAAAGGTATATTTAACTTATAGGACTGTTGAAAACGGAAATTATTTAGAAGTACGCATGCATTACAAAACGATCGTTGGTAACTGTTTATAAGGCACGAGTAAATATCCCACTGATACGTCGTTTTGCTCCGTGCTACGTAAGTTTAATAACGTTAGCTTTTATATTTTTATTAACTTTTGTTGATATTTCAAGCTAATGTCCTACGTGTTAATCCTGTAATGTCGTTAATTTATCAGGTGGCGTCCATGTCGAACAAGTCTTGGGCGCTGGGAGGCCCCCTGGCGGGCATATCGCCTGAGCTGGCCGCCGTCATACTGGGTCAGAAGGATCACGACCCGAACAAGGACATCGCGCGGCCGGACACCAGCCAAATGATTCCGTACAAGCCCAAAGCCAATCCCTTGCCCGGAGAACATCCTATACCGGGTGAGTTCACAGTGCCGCATACTAGTACCATTAACCGGCCGTTGTTATTATTGACTTGTGTGAGGTTTGTCACGTGCTGGGCCTCGTGGCGATTGCTCTTGATTCACGTTAGCTAAATACTGAGGTACACTGCCTGTTAAGTAAAAATTTCCGCGTCCAATCCCCGATGGAGTGAACATTTATATCACTGGAAAACCTCGCTCGTCAATTATGTTAGTACTACAGTGTAATAAATAATATACATACATACATAAATATGACCACAAACACTCACGACCCGAGAACATACATTTAACTATCACATAAATGTCTACCCCAGTCGGGAATCGAACCCGGGACATCTCGCTCGGCAGGCAGGGTCCACTACCAGTCGGTGTAAGTCGTCACAGTGCCGTCACACCATTGCCTCTGATGTCGGACGACATTGTCTGGACAGGACTATCGGCTATCAATTAGTACAAAATAATATTAAAACAAATGCTTACACGAACAAACGAACACGTCCTCCTCCGCACGCCCCACATGGTGGATTTTAAGGAAGAGTTATATATATATATGTGTGTGTGTGTGTGTGTGTGTGTGTGTGTGTGTGTGTGTTTTAAAGAAGTCAGAAATATAACTATAACGTTATCGTGACTGCCCCCGTCCCGTCCCCCGTCCCCCAGGAGGCACGTTCCCGATGCCGGCGGCGGCGNNGTGCACGCTGATGCCGCCGCCCGCCTGCTTCCGCGGCCCGTTCGTCGCCGTCGACCGCCTCATGCAGCTGTTCAACAGGATCTCGCTGCCCGACAAGCGTGAGTTATTCTTCGTTTTGCGGCGGCTTTCACGTTGAACTGTAGAGGCCAATATTACGTTCCTCATTGCTGCTTAGTTAAAGATAACTCTTAGGTAATAGGATAATAATTACCATAACAGTTTTTAAAATTTCTTTGGTAAATCGATTTTATGCGATTTTAATAATCGGGTCTTACCTTACATCATTGCTTATTATACAAAGTAGAAACATAATAATAATGAAATAATATATTATAGGAATAGGTATTGAACTGATTATTTATAGAAATGAGATATTGAAGAAAGTTGCTTTTTATAACAATTTTAGCAATCTTAAAAATTATGACTATGACTTAAAGTGTTATTGTTAAACATAGGGATTAAATTTATATATAAATTGTATTAATAAAATACAGACCTAAAAAGAAACATGACTGATCTTTTTTTGTATTAAACAATTTTCTCCGAAAATGAACGGTGAACGGTTTAAATAAAATTTACTCGTAATTTCTGCAGTAAATAGAGTCGATTATCAATCGGTCACTTTGAAATAAAAACAGTACGCGTTCACTGTAACAGCACCCGGCGCATACCACTGTAGGTCGCTGTCTCACAATGATCACAGGGGAAACGCATAAGAGTGAAAGAGACTGATAAAGTTGAAAGTCGGTTTAGGAGAGAGACATCTAAAATAGAAAAATTGATTGCGTTAAAACTAATTTGTCTGTCTGTTCGCCTAACTAATTTCTGACCTTTACCATAATCGGTCCGTTTATTATTGAGAGTGCGACCCACCACGACGTCTTCACCAGTACACGTGTACACGGAGATCAGCCGCTAGCGCCACCTACTCTTCACATTGAACCTAACAAAGCTTATTATAATTATTACTTATTTATTTCACATATTTCGCTGGATTGTACAATCGAACCATATTGTCGTCCGATTGTCATTTACACGCGTAGTTATATATAATAATTGAAGAAAAAGTACAAAAATATTTAAAGACCTCCAAGGTCTGTTTTGCATACATAGACTTACCTACCATCTGTTTCATGTACATTTGTGGAAATTAGCCAAATATGAATGACCAATATAGATATTCTCGTGTTTCGCAGCGCCGGCGCCGACCCAAGAGAACGGCTGCGACACCAAGCTGTTCGACCTGGCGCGCTCCGTGCACTGGATCGTGGATGACGAAGGGATCACCACGGTCTCCAATAAGGTTATACAAAAACCATCGTTTTTATACATTAAATATATGTTCGTCCGCATCCAATTCCAATAGTTGTTAAAGCGAACTGGTGTCCGAACTGCGACAAAGGAATTATCTTTTATTCACAAGCTACTAAAATAGGTCGATTCACTCCACACGAGTTCCTTTCTGCCTCACCTGCTGTTTGTAAATATTCAGCGTTTGTAGACTATAGGGTGTCGTGTGACAAAAGGACATTACTTGAGTTTGTCCGTGGGTACGATCCACGCGTATTAGTTGAATAATTGACATAAAATGTCCATATCGTAAGTACTCGTATATATTCTTCGTTTACTTTTTTAGTAGTGATGTTGGTGCAGATTACAAACGAATTCCTACATACGTTACGTTTCCATCTTCGTTAATTTTAAATACGTGATAAACACCCGGTTTTACAGGTTTTATACGAGCTTTAAAGTCTGTCTCTCGTTTGATGTCTTATCCATCAATCTTCACGATCCATAACTGTCCGATCCATAACGATTGAGCTCGACTTTCCTCTCGCAGTGAGAGGGGTTAAGGTTATGGCCATAAGACCACGCTGGTCGCTGGTCAAGCGTGGATTCCCAAAATTCACATACCTTTGAGAACGTGTCTAGTAATCTAATCTAAACTAGTATACTATGCCACAAGCTGATTGTGAACTCTTTTGTCACAATAATTAATTGTTTTTAATGAAGTGATGGCATATAATTTTTCATTATTTATTTCTATATGAATTTCAAGATTTATTTAGCAAAGAAAAATGTAATTCGTAATTATTATAATGTAAACAGCAACAATAATAATGTTGTTGTATATGTATTAGTTAACCAGGGTTAACAATAAATAATTTGTGTTACTATTATTCGCACCCACCGCGAAATATAGTTTATACTACGACTTAATAAGGTAAATATTTCTGAAACATTTAAAAATACATATTACGCCGCCGACAGGTCCGCAGGCGGAAGCTTGGCGACGATTCGGATGACGACGAGCTGGGCGTGGCCCCCCCCGTCAACGACATCTACCGGCAGCGCCAGCAGAAACGTGTCAAATAACAGACGCAGGAGGGCGGCGCGCGCTTCCCGCCGCCGCGCCAGAACGCGCCCACGTTGAACGAACTACAGGTTATATACAAAACGAGTGACGTTCCAAGCGACAAATAATTGATTTGTGAATCGATTTTAACGAGAATTGAACATTTGAAAGTTTTAATGAAATCTTGTGGATCTGCATTGTCAAATGTCATTGTGTGCTTATGTGCCGCGGCAGGTCAAAAGAATCAATATATCATTAAGCATAAACATTCGTATAAAAAATAACTTGTAATGTGAGTATAGTGGAGGTCGGTGATTTACGTACTTAAATATAAAAATAAGTTGTGATGCAATTTTAAAAATTAGATTTCAGAAAATGTTGTTAGTTCTCGATAGATAATTCATAGTTTTTGTCCAGGTCATGACCAATATTGTAAAGCCAGCGTAAGATAAATTGAAATGGAATATCTTTTTTTATTGGAATATTAAAACAGGGCTAAAGTAACGAAGGAAAATAAATGTGTTTGAAAATCTGATTTATACGTAACAGTTATTGTTAAGTGAAATTTATTACAACAATTGTTACACGACCTGCTCAGACAGTCTTTTTAAAAAAAAAACTAATTTTCACCATTAAACTAATTTATTTAACACATGTTACAGCGCGAATGTTAATTACTATGAGGGGCTATGATTTCCCAACTTTTAGGCGACTGCTCGCGGCGGTGTTCGAGATCTCACTAATTTCAAATTGAATATGAAATAATACAATACACACAACTGATGATTATGTACTTTTAGATAAAGAAAGTTACTAGATTGCTATAAGCTGATTTAAGCAATATGTTATAGAGTGAAACTACCTTCTAGATTTTATATATTAAAGTATATTATGATGGTGGTTGGTTGTAAAGATTTTATATCACCGGTTTCACAAAGTGAGTGAAGTGAAGATATTGAACATAAAACATATAAATGCATATCGTCGAATGATTCTGTACTATCGAAGTCAATGAAAATATCGTTTAGAACTCTGCATACCCAAGTTCTCAATAAATAGTACCTGTCTAATATACATATGTTTTGTGTATGTGTGTGTGTGTGTGTGTGTGTGAATACTTTAAACACTGAGGTGTAACCTAACTTTTGTTGGACTTGAAGATTGATGGTAAATAGGCTGATCTTGTGATGGTCATGACAATGATTGTGATGTATGTTGCTTTGTAGTAATTTTTTTGTTAAACACAACTTAATTACATTAAAATAATGTGCCACTGCTCAATTTAATCGCGTTTTATAAAATTAATTGTTATAACATATAATGTCACTGAATAATAATAAAAAATTTAATTACATGGTAATGAAGGAACAACAAGTGTTGACGTGGGAGAGATTTGGCGATATGTCATTTTTCTTTTTTATTCAATTAATATGTTTTCTATTGGTATGTAACATTTGTATTTTTGGAAACAAGTGGTAGCATGTTGGTATTTGTTAGTAATTATGAGAATGTTAATACGATAAGTGTAGGTATAAAAATATACAACTTAAACAATTTGAACTGTTATTTTTTTCGCTTCGTTGACATTGGTTCAATCGTAAAGGAGTGTGAAGTATTATAGAATTGTTAAATTACACACACACACACACACACACACGTATATATTTAGCTTCGGGAAAATAGTCCTTACATTTATGGACTGGATTATTGAACGAACAGGATGACACCGACTCATTGGTACGATCGACGCAAATCCGAAGACGTATTGATTTCGTTTAAAAAAGAAATAATATTTACGATAAGTATAACAAATATTATGTGTTATTTGTCAAATTTATATTTTTTACATTTTAATTAAGTATTTTAAAATTTGCCAATTTACATAAAGGCGCCACACACATTAGATACAGGCGCCACGGTGACGTGTACTACTACTAATGTACTCAGTACTGCTACACATCGAGATTTTGAGAAGCTTAAAGGATGGTTTTCAATCCCCGATTAAAAAAGGTAGAAATTAATATTGCGGGAAATTTTTAGTTATTTCTATGGTTATTATGTAATTTAATAAAAATCGTTAAGTTTTTTTTTCATTCTCAAACAACAGACTAAATTAGTAAATTTTTATAGAATCGACATTCTGGAACATCTTTTTAATGCTTTTGTTTTCAATAGAGCTATTTACACAAATACTTTAAACTAAACTAACAGGTTACAAAAATAGTTCGATCCGAACAAAGTTAGTCATATCAAAATCTTTTAAGTTCTTACAAGGTTTTAACGAGTAACTTATTGACAAAAGTACAACGTACGGTAGTTCGTTATGGTCTGTGATAGTTTATTAGCGTTCTAAGAGATGGCTCTGATTATTTAGTAGGAAAACTGAAAAAATTTCGTTCTCACGACCATGTGTATACATTTCATTTATATCGATGGGTTAACTAATTAGAAGTGCATTATAGTGAAAAGCATCAATACAATACAATACAATACAAAGTCAATACATAGTTTCAATATAATACTGCCGCACCGCGGATTACAATGTTATTATTTATACGGTAATTTGCTGTAATATATGGAAATTTATTCTGAATTTTTTTATTTACAGCAGACAGTCATTTTAGTATTTCCGTACATATGACAAATTAAGTGTAAATCTTGGATTAGCGAAGTTTTGCATTGGGTGTTTTTAATTTCACATAGAGCGAGACCACAGAAATCCCCTTTCATTGGTTTTTATACTTCTCTCAGTTTTTCACGACTGACTTTGTTTGTGGACTCTATGAAAAAAAGGTTGAACATCACTGGTGTAACCTTCAATTTTTATATCCAGCTATAGAAATTTTTCATTACATGAAATAAGTTTTACACTAGCAGCATTTCAATACCTCCAAAAGTGGATATTCATTTAGGCTTTCACATTAGGTATTCCATATTTTCTATATTCGATCCTTGATCCAATCAAACTTCTCTGATGTTTTAATTATAAGACCTCTGTTGTGGATGTGCAAACAACACAGATGTATTTCTACTTATATATGAGTTATCTTTGCGTTTTCTCTTCCGATCTCAAGTGTTCTGTGAAGTTGTCAAAGTCATGTCACGGAAGTTTATTCCGGGCTGTCAATGTCTCATTGCCTTTCATTTGTCAGTTTGTTGTTTGGTTCGCTTTGGATTATTTTAATAAACCGCCAAGCACTTAAATAAACAAAAATGTTATTTTACTCGTTCTTCAAATCATTAGTTGGTAAAGACGTCGTGGTCGAACTGAAGAATGACCTTAGCATATGTGGAACATTGCATTCCGTGGACCAATATTTAAACATAAAACTCGCAGATATAAGCGTCATAGACCCTGATAAATATCCTCACATGTTATCCGTTAAAAATTGTTTCATACGCGGTTCTGTGGTCCGTTACGTACAACTGCCTGCCGACGAAGTGGACACTCAACTTCTTCAAGACGCTGCAAGAAAAGAAGCTACTGTTTCGACCAGATAGTTTTAATAACCTCAATCTGCAGTTTTGGATACTTTTCTAGAAGAAAGAACGATTTGAGAGCCACATTTAAGTGTAAATATGTTCTAATGCTAATGTTTTAGTGTAAGCAATAAATTAAAGTTGTAAGAGGAATTATTTTAGTTTTACTAAAAATTATCATTGTTTGGATCAGTTATCTGTGATGTGTAGTACGTATACTGTTCTATTGTTAACAATTTTCTATTCCATTGCTATTCAAAGAGACAAATTGCTTTATCCCTGCAAGCTGATCTGTCTGTAATACAGTTGCTACAGGGAAAGCGATTGAACTTTTATAACTATTAGTTGGTCAATCATATATATATAAAATAATTAAAAATCATTGTTAAATGCAGGAATATTAAATGTGTTTAACATGTTTATTAACAGGAGTCAGTTTAAAATTAAAAAATGATAATGGAACTAATCATTTTAGTAATATTTACCACACTATAGTAGTGATTTTTTAATACGCTATAAAAGTGATATTTAAATTGTTCAACAATAAATTAATTTAATATTATAATTCCATATAGTTTTGTAACAATTCAAGTGAATTGGCAAAAGAAATACCTATATTATATTTCATTCAATTTAATTTTTTTTTATCAGTTTCAAAACATTTTACCTATTATGTTGAATATCAGCATAATTATTCAATAATTTTAGTAGTGTTAGCTTAAATTTATTTACATTTTCTTCTATTTCGGGCAGTCAGTGTGGTATAAGAATATTTTGTTAACAACATATTATGAGTCTAGGTCAAAAATGTATAAATAGATGTCACTGTAAAAATTTCTGAACTATGCAGTTGAATTTTTTTTAATAAGAATCAAGAATGGATAAATAAAAACATGAAAGCAGCAAACCTTATAAATGTATAAGTATATAATCTATGGAGCAAACCTTACAGTTTGATAACTAATGAAAAACCATAAATAATTGGTGCCAAAATATGAATATGCACTACAGTTAAATGAAGATCGTTAATGTCCATTCAAGTGTTACACATTCTTAAAATTATTTTTATATGATATTAAAGAACTTGGATCCCAAGGAATCCAAACTGCCCCTGACCTTTCTTAAATTTATAGTTCATTAAGATCTACCCAAGTTGCTAAGTCTAACCAAGTTGGTGGTTATATGTGTAACATATCCAACAAAAACGACATATTTATGGAAATGTAATAAAATGTAAGAAAGAGTTATCTAAGTAGGTGTGTAGGCAAATGAGAAATATACAAGTATCAGTGGGAGGAATAAGAGTATTAGAATTTTTTGTATAAGCACTATCAGAAGCCCATGATTAAATACTATTCATTTATTTGTCTATTTTCAGAAATGTCTACAATATTGTTGAAGTTCTTATGTACGAAAATTGCGTTTTCCATTAACAATCAAGTTATTTTCTAAGAAAGAGCCTTAGTCTGTCTCTTAATACTGGCTTTTTAAACAGTTTTTTTTTTCAAAAAGGCATTTTTTAATATGACAAAAAATTGTGGATGGTTACAATATTTTATGGTTACCAAATAAACAAATACATATAACACAAATACGTGTTTGATCTATGGTTGATTAAATTTGGGTAAGGTTAAGAACGTGGTAATGAAAGTTATAGATTGTGTAATTAAACAAACTCTAAAATTGAAATGGAATAAGAAAAAGAAATATTTAGTTGCATTTTATGATTTAAAGATAGCTTATGAATTTACATTTCGAACAATAACTAACTTTGCAATTATTGCCCTTTTAAGTAAGGATATTGATAGTTTTATTTTATGGTGTTTTATAAACCCAAACTATTTCTTATAAACTTGCTTTTAAATTTGAGGGTTTTTAAATACACTCTCCCTTATTAAGTCATTTAAATTGCTAAAAAAATAAAGATTTCAAATATTGAGGTTTTTATAAGAGCGATTCTTCTAAAGTAAAAGCTTTATAAATGTTAGTGCTTTCAACTAATTTACCGGATCTGTAAGTCTAGGTGTTTTTCTACTTAAAATCACAATTACAATGATGAAATGAATAACGTGAAAAGTCTATTTCAATATACCCAATATAATAAAATGTTATGTTCAGTTAGTATGTTTCACTATATATCTTGTACAATAAAATTATTTGATACCGTTAAAATTTTTAACTGTATTCGTAATATCTCGGAATAAAAACAAAATACGCATTACATACTTAAAATAAGTAACTAAATGTACTAAATTTTTTTACAAAAAAATTATATCATGAACTTGGCAACATTATTAATTTTTTTTCAGTATTGTAGAGTTGCTCACATAGAAAAATACGTCACAACTGATGAGAGATATTTATTTAATATTGATCATGTATATTTATGGGGTTTTGTTGTGTTACAAATCCCATGTATTTTTTACTTTCAAATGTAACTTTCAGCATTAAGAATACCAGTGCAAACTGCAAACTCATTTGCCACGACCTAAGCGTTCAAAATAATTTACTTTAAATATTAAGGCAAAATGCAAGTTTGTTTCTATAAATGTTTCTAAAGAAATACTTGGTTATGCATGGATTGATTACTTCAAAAACGAAATCATGTTATTACTGTAATGATAATACAAAAATCATAGATAGGGTATTTACTTCATGTTTTAAACTCATTCAATTAGATAATATTTGTGAAGCCTCACCAAAATTATTGTATTATTTGAAATGTTTTTCCTAGGTCACAATCCTCTATAGTTTATTGAGTTCATATTAAAATATGTATTATAGCTGATCTAAACGACATTATTCTTCAACATTCTTAAATACATTTAGTACTTATTTCCAAAATAAAACGTCGCGACAGTGTCACGAATTGGATTTAAGTCTTTACAAATTAAATAAATTATGTTTTGATTTCAGCTTACTTAAGCAGTTCGGTCTATAGTTACAAATTTAATTTTTAATATGAACCTTTGTAATAAAGATTACGAAGTAAGGTTTATGATATTTTATTAAAGAAAATATACATCTGAAGTTTTTATACGGCAACACCCATAGCTTCTTGTTGTCCTGCGCTGTACGATCGTTGCTCTGCTGTTGCTGTTGATATATTGTATATATATATCAGTACCCTGCTATCTAATGTAACATACTGCAAATTTTGCATTTACTTTTCATGAAAAAACTACACTAGACGTGAGTGATGCGGCGTGCCTATAGTAAATTCTTAAATAATGGACTTGTATTTGTGTCTGTAAGCCCATCATTATGAATAAACTCTGCTTGGAGACTTAAGTTTAGTAAGAGTCCTAACATGTGATTACAGATGTAAATAATTAGAACAAGACGCTCAAAATGTACGTGAATGTGATCGTGGGTGTATGTGATTCTTGTTGTTTACTTTAGTTCATGGTTTTGGAATATACAGTCAAGGTTTTTTTGTGCGGAGACGGGCGACGGATTTGACATCTAAGCACTTATCATAGCCTTGCGAAAGCTTCTGAAAAAAGTAAGTTAGTTTATTTTCTAATTTAAATACTTATTATAATTCTTGTACTCCTTATAACGGAACAATATGTTTTAGATCATATCTCTAAAACTAAATCATGGTAATACCGAAAGCATTTTAACGCAAACAATTTTTATCGTGTTGCGTTCAAGTAAATTTAAACAGATTCGTTTGTAATCTTAGTCATTCACACATGCAAGTTTGGAATAAAAACGCGGGAGTCCGCAATACACGTAGACTAGGCATGAATTTTTTTTTACATCCTTTAATAGTTTGATGATTCACACAATCTGCTAAGTTGTCTGATTATTGTTTATACGAGAGATAATTATACGAACCTTCATTGCCCGTATTAGTCGCATTTTTATTTATTTCCTGCTATTCATAGATGATTGTTAGATTTTCTTTTCAAGCAAGTTATTTTAAAACTAAAAGTATTCTTACATACTTGCTTTCTATTTTAATACAAATATATCCAATGTAGAAATGCCAAATCTATAAATTAAGTAATTTAAAAATGTGTTTGTAGCTTCTGTAATGGATTTGGACACTTAAACAATTTTTTTGGAATATCTATCTGTCAGTGCTTATATGCGGAAACCAATGAATAGATTTTGATAGTACTTGACATATCTGTTACTTATGAGTTATTAACTAGGGAACTTTTCATCCCAGGAACTAAATAAAGGAAATAGAAGTTAGATAGGTCTCTTCTGTTAACATACTTTATATTTTATACTACTTTTGTGAAACTGTTACAATAAATGAATATAATTCATGGAACTAGAAAAACTTTTCCCTTAAAAAATGAAATCAGTTAAATATTGAATTCATGTAATACCTGGTAAAAATGACATATCAATAGTATTGAGTGTCAGTGTAATGAGCTGGTGTGGTGGCTAATGGTGTAAACATAAGCTGTAGGTTTTTAGAAGAAAAGGGAGCTTGTAAATGAGTTACTAGTTAACTCCTTTAATTTCTGACACTTCATACAGTAAACATTATGCTTCTAATCATCTTACTTATTCTTCCTTTTTTATCATGAAGTCTTCTTAATTTTCCCTAAATGAGAAGGGATTACAAGAGGTCTTCGAAGTTGTTACATTTAGGTAACTGTTCCTCATCTAATTGTGATTAAGAGCCCACTTCAGAGTCTCCGAAAATAAAATACAAAATTAGTGTTACTTTAACAATTACATTTTCTATCATTGTCATTTTCAACATTTATACCACTTTGATGAGCTGGTGGTTCCAGATTACTAAGATTTCACAGCATAAAATTTTAAAGAAAAACATAGATTGTTGTAACCTTAACTATATACAAAAACTTATATTTTTTTCTTTTATACTAAATTTAGTTTGTGAAATTTAAGCAGGAAGGATATGCTAAATATTCCAATTTAAATAAAAGCTCCATTACTTTCAAAATGTTTTGTAATGAATTAATTATATTCTTAGAGATATGCTATAATAAAGTCTATAACTAGACTCAGGTTTCTTCATTGCCTCAGGGAGTATTGAAGTAATAAATTAATCTTTCTTTCTTCATACTTGGCCGACAGTGTGTTAGTGACGCCTTTACTATTACCAATGTTCATTTTCAATAGTGACCACTTACCATCAGGTGGCTTGGCTGCTCGTTTATTGGATATTAACATAAAAAAGCTTTATACTATAATTAAAAATAAACAATTTTGGGCTCAAATGTGGTGTAGAATACACATTATTACCTACTAAGCTAGAGAATTATAAAACATTGTTAATTGTTTATTATAATTTCATGGATTATTTTAAACTATTTATTTGAATAAAACAATGGCATTGTTTATAAATTTTTGTCTTATTGTATATTTAAACCATTGTTTTACTACCTAATGTGGTAGGGTGACCATGTGAAAATAATTGCGCGGTAATTGTCTGTTGTTTAGAAAGCATTAGAGTTTAATTGAAGTATGCTAGCTACACAGTAGCGATGAAATGTGTGTGTGTGTGTGGTTGGCGTAATATCAAGCGATTTCCGTATTGATGTGTATCACTTCTAGCCATCGGATCCCACTCTAGAAAGTGTATTTTCAATTACATCCAAAGAAGTAGAAGCTTATGAGTAAGCAGTTCTAAGTAATAGATGTTAAACATTACATAATACCAGTAATGTTGAGCGATTTCGCTACGAGATCGGTGGGTCCCTCGTAAGAACGCCGGCTTGGCGCGCATGTTGGCAAGACTTTTTATCTACTTGATTAATACCACCCTGGCCGCCCTTCAAATGTTTCATACGAATTTCGATGGTGAAGTTCGAGCTAGATAACAATAATTACGGTATTGCGTTCCCTCGGCCGGTAACGCAGTTGTAACGCTCCCACGGGTCACTACTTACCATGATGTATCATAATGCCTATCAAAAAATATATAATGATGATAAATAAAAATAAAAACATAAATATAATTCGGGACTCACGCTTTAGTATTTTCATATCGGTTTTGCTGTATCTGAGTGTAAATTAATTTATCTCTTTTTTTTTTATTTTAGTCTTGACAGTTACGGAGAGATGAGGCGGATTGAATTCTATATTTTATTTCTTCAATATATTTTAAGTAATAAGGCCTTTTATCCATTAAAGTTTATCCATCCTCATCTTATTCGTTAATGGATGTATGCTGTAACAAACTTAATTGTATAGTGTTTTGAATAAAATTTTTTACTTATAGAAATGCCTACTTCGACCGGGATCGTATCTGAAACCTTTCGAAAATTATACGTCATTAATTATAACCAAATAATTTATATAACTAAGCCGCTTAAATTGTTGGCAATCACTAACAGGCGGCTGATAACGAGCTATCGACATAGCCCTGTTAACAAGGATGTATGACGTTTAGGTTAGGTACACAACGCAGTAAAGTAATGATTATGCTGTGTTTATATGTTGACAAATTAATTAGCCCTTGGAATTTTATTGTTGATCATTGTTAACGCGCCGGGTTAACGCTA
Organism: Megathymus violae; assembly: GCA_003671415.1. NCBI lineage: Eukaryota > Metazoa > Arthropoda > Insecta > Lepidoptera > Hesperiidae > Megathymus > Megathymus violae. Next base: position 314,141 of record PDGT01000002.1, read on the forward strand.
GATGCTTCGGTCATCAGCTCTTAACGAGAAGTAATAGAAGCTACTGAAAAAACTGAAAAGAAATCCTTGTCTTTCCACAAGACATTGAGACTTTCGCGGAAAAACTCTATTTCTAACTTGTCATGGCAGTGGTGCCTTAGTGGGTTGAACGTAAGTTTTTCTCATAGGAGACTCAAATCAGGACCAATCATTTGACTGATCATTTGCTAAAATATTGTGAGAAAACCTGCGTACTTGAAAGTTTTTCATAATGTTCTTAAAAGTATGTGAAGTCCGCCAATCCGCACTTGGCCGACGTGGCAAACCCTGCCACTGTCAGAGGAGATCCGAGCCCATAAGTGGGTTAGTATGGGTTGTAATGATGATGATAGGATGTCAAAATAAGTATGTACTGCAACACATTATCCATCAATTGCAGGGAACAATTTTCTCTTTTTAACTGAGGAGGCGGTGGTGGCACCTCATCATGCTCCATGGGAGATTTAATCGCGCGTAACTTTATTCATTATGTACTACTGACAGGATTCGTAGGTCAACTAAAGTTTGTATTCGATCGAGAGTTTAATTAATTTTAGGTGTTAAGGCATTCATCATTAAAATCAAGCTAACCTCCCCTGGTCGTAATGTACTGAACAACGTACGAGGCAATGGAATCAGTACTCTCCTATTGTAGGTTGCTGGGATCTTTACCTAGTTTAAGCTCGGGCTTACAATGTCGGCATTGTAAGTGCATGGCGAAGACGTCTTATGCCTCACTGTCCACAAACTACCCTCCTTTTGGAATCCACTATAAAATGTGTACGTTCACCTTATGTTTGTTAAAATTCCAGTCAAATGTTCAGCTCACAAAAATCTTCATATTTTATCTTTCTCGTGTTTACCTAGAAATCCTTGTGTATCCCTATCCACCATTGCAGTTTCTATACGTTGATATTTTTCTCGATATCACCGTAGAAGATTGTCTGGAAGACCTCGCAAAAAGAAACCGCGATGGATTATCGCCTTTATAATTGTTTTCTTCGCTGCATAATATATATTTAAATGTAACTGAAGTGCCATACAGTCAAGTGTTTGTTAATTCCGTTGTGTTTCGGTGCCAAGAGCCAGGAACACCAAACCAAAATGCGATCGTATTATATAACATTTAATGCACCACTTTCTGATTCCCTGTTCATTGTACACTGCGGGTTAATAAATTATATGTGGTATGTAAACATTAGTATATATTTGCTACATATATATTTGCTTCGTTCACATTTGTTACACGAACCCCTCATAGGTCGACGTTTCGTGTTAGTCATAACCGTCAAAAGTGGCAAAATTTCCTGAGAGATTTCGAGCGTTGGAAGGCACGTAAAGCTGACGGTGTCCTTTGTTATCATTAGATTGCAATCTTTAAGTCTCGTCTAAAGTCTTCGGGCGGAATAAGAACTTCGGACACTTGGGTCGGGTAGTTCCAGTTCCTCCCGGTCAATCAGCACTGGAGCAGCTCTAGGCCTCCACAACTACACGTTCCCTGCAGTGGTTCGTGAAAGGTTGAGGTTAATCTGAACAATCTACAGAATCCTCATCTACAACGAATATAATTTTCTCCGAAATAGCGCAAACAATTGAATGCAAAAAAGTATATTATTTAAAAACCTAGACAACACACTGGTTGGTTACCATCTTGCACTTAAATTACGAAATGAAGAAAGGGAGCTTCATCGAATGGAGAGGGACAAAATGAAAGTGGTTATCAAAAATTCAAAAATACTCGAAGTATGCGAACAACAGCAACAGAAAAAGACTCAAACAGAAGTACTCCCTTCGAAACAACTCCCTTCAATAGCTAATTTTCTTGTTAAACTGGATGACACAAAACCAACGGAAGTATGTGCAGAATGTGGTGAAATGATTGCTGCAGAGAAATTGACGCAGCATTTAGATTTTCACGAAGCACAAAAATTAAGTAGGCGGCTTAATCATACATAGTTCGAATCCAGTATGTGCGTGAGGCAGCAACATTACAAAAAAAGAAAATCTACATCACCACTGAAGAAGGCCAAGCGTCCTTGTAAATCAATCGATTTATTTTTTAGACAGTAAATTGAATTGTATTGTATATTTTATTATGTATTGTTAACAAAATCAATAAACTTTTGCAATTCAAATATAATTAGAAATGTAAGAGGTCGGTCCAGTTTGAAGTTACATAGATGTTTCGTGCGAGAGAGAGAGAGACTACCGTTTAACCCATAGAGTTACATAATAGAGGAACGCAGTGTGCGAATGAGATTTCGAGCTTTAAGGAAAATCCTACTTGCGAGAAAGAGATGAAAGAGAATTGGCCGTAGGACTGTTTCCAAACTACTTACTCTCCATTAGTCTCCTGTCGAAAAATTGCTATTTGTTATTTTGTTAGTTTCACTTCAATCATTCTATATTTTATCAGACTAAAAATAGTAAACCTAATGGTGTCGTGTTCAGTATTAAATTGTAGGGTTACTTATAACAATAACCCAAACAAAGAGACAATACACAGGTAAGTACTGATAGTGCAATACTACTTTCACGATGCTTATTTTCATAGACGTTGATCTTTAAATTATATAAATTAAGATTAATAACATGCAGTAAATACTCCATTTTATGAATAATAATTTATTTTTCATAATTATGTGTAACATAAAAAGATATTGTGTACGTGAAAATGATACCGTTTCGTATAGGGCTTGCACAAAATCTATCGATAAGTGGACAATTTTTAAATAGGTATAAATATATATTTTTTGTTTTACCTAGATTTGTTCATATTTTACCTTTTTAGTTTCGGTTACAGCTTGTAAACACATTGGACAGCAAGGAGATAGACTTACATATAGGTGCATCTTTGGGTTTTGAATAGTATTAGCTCCTTAAATTGATAAAATTTGCCGAATTTTATATTTGTTATTATTATGATATGACAATAAACGGCGCATGTGATTTTATATTTATTGACAAATTTTACTTCAAGGTTTCCTGAAAATGCAGTTCAAACAGAAAAATGGATTCGAATGTTAAATCAGATAGGTAGAGTTCCTTACAAAGTTTACAGTAGATATTTTAAGGGCAACTATTTTGTTCTACGAAATCAATGGAGAAGCTATACCTCCAAAATTTGTTGGTTATTTCCTTTCTGAGGGAAATAAGTTATATCGATTTACATCAAAGAATTAATTAAAACCCATAAGCATTATTATTATTGTTTTCTTTAGTACCGTGTAATCACGTTTTGTTTTATCCTGTCAAATAAGGTTAAGTTTAGAAGAAGCGAAGTAAAGAGAAGTTACTAGGATTAGCATGGTGTTATTAATTTAACATGTAATAAGAATTAAGAGAACGAATTAAATTAGCAAAAAAAAACCTGTGATGGAATGAATAGTCGACATTCATGTCGATTATGAATGGACGTGACTTTGACATCACTAAAAGTCACGCACATCAGTGTATTTTTCACACACATGCACATTTATGTTTTAGTGACGCGATTTTGAGCTGAGTGTTCCTCTATTATGTAACTCTATGGTTTAACCTCTAGATTATTTATCACCGCTAAAAATCAAAGTCGGGTAGTATAATGTCCTATTTTAGGTAGTTCTTTTTGTGGACCGAGATGCCTTTTACGTAAGCTCGCTGACCCCAACTCGACGTTTCAAAAATTTTTGACTTACATTCACTTAATATTTAAAGTTTATTTTACTTCAATCCGTTCATAAATAATAAAGTAATAGATAAAATATATTGATTTTTAATTAACAGAAAGAGAAAAACCCAGTTTTAAAACAAATAGGTGCTATTTCTAAGAGTGAAGCGTAGTTTTCTGAAGCGAAGCGAGGACAGTTTGTTAGTATATAAGACAATAGTATGTAAGATCACTTTTGATTGTCTGTCTGTTTATGCAATAGTTTCATTTAAACTACGCAATAAATTTTTATTTGGTTCCTACCATGATTTAGAAATTATTCTGAAAGTTTATATGTGTTGATACATTGTTTTCAATGTGTTAAAAGAAATTTCCTAGTTACGACCAGCGATGCAGACGCGTTACGAGTGACACAGAAAAGTTACACCTGTATCTGTGGGTTGTGCTAATATTCCCTTGTGATAAGGTAGCTGACATGCTCGCGGTAATTATTAAATAAATATTTCCGAAAGAAACATGAAAAATTTAATTTACTTTTGCAATAATATTGTTTGTCAAATTGAAACAAAGTAGATGTGCAGAGGAGTTTCTTTCGTAGTTTCTTTTTTTTGAAACAGCGATAGAGGCAAAATTGACGCACGCAAGCGTATTTATAAGATTTCTAAATGTTTGAACCTAGCAGACACGATCAGTTACAAGATATTAGCAAGTAATATATGTATATTTCGCTGGCGAACATCAAACCGAATATTACGATACAACTGTGCCAAGCTGAGCCCTTGCGGCGTTCACGTGAGCGTGCACAAACGACAATAGCGGCCGGAACACGCCTACGTGCCCAAGTGGCGACATATTGACCGAGCGCGCGGCGGGCCGGTAGCGGCGAGGGGTTACTATGACGCGATTTGTGCTTAGATAGATAGATAGATAGATACACTTAAGTACATACTGGTTTTTTGTATTACCAACATAAACCACTAACATGTGCACAATGAATTAATCCAATCGATGTGGATTTAATTTTTGCATCTCATCATTAAATTCGTGAGTCATTTATTTCTATTGAAATTAGGGCTACGTTATTACATAATTATATTGAGAAAAAACATGAACTTTAATTTTTTTTATCAATCGTTCTGTGTTTGTTGTTTACTTGAGCGTCACGTAAAACTGTCAGTTTGATTAATTTCGTATTTTATATTTATTTTTAATCATATGTTTTATACACAACAATGTTCGAGGTCTATGAAGAATTTTAATTAACGCGGCTGTTATTTTAATGTTTGTCAGAAATGCAAGTGTTCCTTGACGTTCCATACATTTGAAATTTTATGGAGAAGATGAGTGTTATAAGTATTTAATTTCATTCAATGCTAAAACCAGGTTTTGGCTCGGTAGCGGTCACACTCCAACTGGCCTGGAGCAAGCGGTCAAACAAAGATATCAATGAACAGACACGAAACAACCAGTGCTAACGGATTCGCGTCGGCCAAATATAACTTGTGCTTATATACATTTTATTATGACACGGGTTCTTACAATATGTATACATACGGTAGGTCGATGTCTCGACCAAATTACACGGATCTTAGTCGCGGTTAAACTAATTACGATAACATACAGTTACTATATTACTCAGGTTGAAATATCGGGGTATAATATGATATACACTTTCATATATTGTATACTTTCAGCGCCCGTACCTTTGTAAAATGTGTACAAACCACATTGTGCTCTAATCGTATTTAATATATAACGCTATTTCAATTGCCATATGTTAGTATTATTCAAATAGAATTCTCCCCTGTAATAAAATCTATTATTTTTTTTAAACTTTTCTTTTTAATGGTCATTGGAAAATGAACTCTTTTTATATAAATAGAAATTGATATAATGAATAATGAAATAAATAGAAATTGACAGACACATTTTTTTACCGACTCCAAAAGGTTCCGTGTTAATGTGTAGATATGTATTTTTTGTATATATATGATTCGGACTCGAAATGTAGTGAGGATCTGATTAAAGATATTTGCTGTGATAAAAACTAGTCCATCGTTGACCGTCTCAACGTTTGACGTGTGTGTGGTGAAACAATAAGTGCTACCTCTCAACGTATTTGAATAATCCAACCGTGTTTTGACCTGTTTAGTTTTGGTAACGGTTTTATTGAAAAACGATAGTTGAAGTGTTTGCGTCTATTAGACATTATCCGCTAACTGAATTGATGATAAAAGCATCAACACCCGTTAAGGTTCAAAACTTACAGGGTAACTGAGATTAGTCGAGGATAGATGACATTAGAAACCACTTAGTATTGCTTTGGGCAGACCTGACGCTCATAATCAAGTGCATGATCTGCATATCCCGTTATATAATAACATTTTGTAATACTGTTATTTATTACATAAGAATATTTATACTAAAAATGGAAAAATAAAGAAGCTTTAAAAATTATAAAATCGACCTTAAAAAGAAAAACAAAAGAGATTCAGTAATTCAGCTTCAGTAATTTAGAAACATATTAATTTATTATAATAGCTGTAATCAGATAATTAAAATTATACTTCATCTTAATAGACTGTACGTGTTAACTTTCATTTTATATTCCGCGGGTACTAGATTGTGACGATTTGTCTTAGGTTGTGATTTATATACAGGTACGTATCAAACGAGCGTTCAATAAGTCAGTTTATTAATATTTTTATCTATTATTTCAACATGTACTGCTGTCTTGTTGTTTGTAAAGAAGATAAGCGATACTTTCGGTGTATCAGTTGCGCTCCAAGCTCATTTGATACGAGATGTTAAATTTGAAAACAATCACATAGCATTAGAAAGATTGCGTTTTCCGATTGTCTCGAGCGGGATTTGGGCGGCAACAAATACGCTGACTACATTATTCTAGACAGGGTGTATCGAGATATAAAACCGATGTCCCTATCTACTGCTTAGCTTAAATTAAGAACATGTAAATATTTGATTCCGTGGATATATGACAGACGACTCCGTGATGTGTACTTCGTCGGATTTCATGAAAACTCTTACTTACATTAAATAACGTATTATAAATCGTCAGTGATATCGATTGACTGATTGATTTTAACCGACCCTTTCAGATATCTTAATTCTTTCAGTTAGTCATCAACGGTATACACAATGTGTGTGAAATGAAGGAATTGAAACAAGTGAAATGTTACTCTATGTAATATAAATCCGGTGTGATACGTTGGCTCCGCATCACTTTTGCGACTAGGACTTATAAGATAATGTTTTGTTCAAATAGAAGTGTTTACTTGCAGCCTAGACACGTTGATAACACAATGGGGTAATTGACTGTATCAGTAAGCCGCTACTGTAAATATTAGATTATGATATATAAGGATATACCAAATATTGACATAAAGACATTGGGCGCCATTTTGAAACTTTTGCATCAAAATTAAAATTGGTACTGGATATTGTAAAAATAGTATGTTTATGTATTTTTACGTGATACGAAGTTTTTATAATGTTACTAAATGCTAATGTATTTTATTATTTCGTAATAGTGTATGTCAACCAACAAATTAAATACCTTTCTTGGTATTAGGAAATATGAAGTGGTTATGTGTCTTTCTCTGAAAGTATTGAAGTTACTTACATGACACCGAGCCTCCTGAACAAATTTTCTAATATTATGCTTCTAGTCATAGGACCGAGTTTCGTGTACAAATATTATTTTTACCACATTACACGTTTAATACAAAGCCGTGTATGAAAGCTTACTGCTTTGAAGTTGAACGTGGATCTCCCAAACGGAAGTAAATCCTGTTTTTTTAATTGCGCCTTCAAACATATCGTGTATGTTGTCGACACTGTTGATTTCCGTTCCGTTGAAGCAATACTAACCAACATACAACTCGTATACGCAAACAATGAAGCCGTTTCTATATTTGCGCTGAGGTAATGTAAAGCAAGGAACCAATCTTGACGCGGTCATATATATTATGGTTAACAGAATTTCTTGCGAACGGTTATTTACAATGCAATTTATCGAAAGATACTGGTTAAATCAAGCGGTTATTTTCCATTAGTTTGTGACATACATTCTTGACGGTAACCCGGCAGTAGGTGCGTCAATGAATTAAACAACGTGTCATACTAATTTGCCTTACTTATAATCTTAGATGGGGGCTTGTTTTACATCAACGTGAGTGGATTTTGCATTGGATAACTCATTTGCAATCAATGTTGATAAAACGAAAAATATTTTAAACTAGCAAACTGCCCTCGCTTCGCTTCGGAATAACTACGCCTTACGCTAAGAAATAGTACCCGCATTATTTTAAATTAATTTATAACTTTTTTATTTATGGACGGATTGCAATGAATGAAACTTTTAGTATTAAGTGACGCTTACTGCAATACATTACTTACATTAGTGAAAACCAGAACGAAATCGGTTAAACCGTTCCTGAGATTAACGGGAACAAACGCACAGACAAACAATCAACAGACAAAAATTCTAACAACTATTTGTTAAACATCACAATAAGGCTTCATGTATAAAATAAGACACATATTGTTGTACTGCAAAATCTATTTATTATATAGTTGGAATTATATTTTTATTATTTTATGTTAGACTAATATATATAAATATCTCTTATATTTCAAGTATAAATCATTAATTTATTTAATCCTTTTGTGTAGTAATTAACAAAATGCAATTAGGTAACATGAATCATTCACTGTACAACTTTTATTATAATCCATTATATTACACACTTTTCTAATCGTTTTATTTTAATGTATATTTATAATGCAGATTTTAAAATAGCTTAATACACTTATCTTGATAACTTGTTACGTCTCCCACGAATGGACCACCAACAACCTTTTTTAACACTCGTAACTTTTTTCTACTGTCCCCGAAAAAATGGCTGCCAGCATCCAACATTTTCCGCAATTTTTTTGTAGGTAGTTAGAATACATTGAGGGTAGTTCATAAAACTTTTAAGTAATACTACCTTACGCAACATAATAACTTATGATGGCAATACACAATCTACAACTCAATAACTATGTCCTTACATTATTATATCATATTGTTTTGGGTTCTATTGCGTTATTAGAGGCCTGTAATAATGTTTTTTCTCATGTATCATTCATGTACACAAAGCGATCAGTTAGAATTTTATTGTTAGTATAGATTTGTTTCCTTATAGTAGTATCAGAGAGCCAGTTAACCAGCGGCTTCCTCTCTTGTTTCTTGATAGGAACGCGTCGGAGACATGACATCGCCGTAGCCCCGCTGCTCTCTTGACGGCTGTGAATACTGAAATCGAAGTAATTTCTCAAACTTATTTTGTCACACTTATAATCTTAATAATTCTAGCAGTTAAGGCTTGTTTACCATTTATACATTAAAAAGTTGAATTTTCCATTACCCGTTTTACCTTTAATCGCCGTAGACTTCTTCGAATTGATATTGTATACCGTAAAAAAGGCATTCGTTCTCAGAAGCTGCATTAAATTTTGCACGAGCGTTTCTGCACAGCGTCTAGTAATTATACTCCTAATTAAAAGTGTCGTAGCGGTACTATATTCTACTGTGCGCCAAAGGGATTTAAAAAACGATAATGTAATTCGTGGTAATTACGTCTTTTGATCTTTTGATCGCTCTAACGTCGCAATCGTATCGCCGGGGTGGTGTCAATGCCGAGTTAATTTTATTTGCTCCCAGATTCTCGTATTTGAAGAATTGTGTTTCAAAAAGACGAGTGTGGGGAACGGTTTGATAAACGATGTTTTATCCTAGTTCGTAAATATGGTGAGCAATAAATCTGTGATTGACCTCAAAGAGGTTTTTTTTTTGGGTTGACATTACGGGTTGCAGTAGCCACTGTGCACCGATTGGACCGTTAGGTGTTTCCATATTATTAAAAATATTAGCAGTCTGATAGGTCGTGTCGTTCGTAGCTGGTCGACTTATTTAGCAATTGCTATTGGCGCCTTCGGTGGTAGGATGGGTGGGCGCTAGTGGACGAAAATGGAGCTGCTTTGCGTCCGTGCTTCGGAGGTCACGTTAAACGGTTCCGGTTATTAATGTTGGTTAGCGGTTGTTTAATTTTTCGCAACTATCTGCGAATTGTGAATTAATTATCGCTTGCTTCGGTAAAGGAAAATATCGTTAGGGAACCTGCATACCCGAAAGTTCTCCACGATGTTATTGAAAGTAAGTGAAATCTGCCAACCCGCACTTGGCCAGCGCACGCTGGCTGCTATGGCCTTAACTGCTCTCGTTGCCAGAGAGACGCGGGCCCAGCGGTGGGACAACTATGGGTTGTAATGATGATGATGAGTGATTGTTCTTGTTCTTGTATATTTAAAGAACAATCGGTATAAGAAATTTTGATATTTTGGTTCGTATTACCGATTTACTGGACCCCTTCACCAATCTGCTTTGGAATAGCGTGGTGTGGTATGTTTAAAAACAGTCGAATTATAAGCAAATACCTGTGAAATGTAGCGCGCCGCTTGAAGACAAAATTTAATTTAATTTAATTTGTATTCTTTTTCAAAAGTTCACCCCCTGCACTTGGATTCTTTATTTTACGGATGACTTACACACACACACACACACACAATGAAGCAAACAAAAATAAGAAACAAATATTTATTTTTACACCGTAAGTGAATATGTTGTAGGTATATAAATGTAGTGTACGTTACACGTACACACGTGAGGAACTTAGTGTACACAGCTGGCGGTGACAGTTGGTTAGTGGTGTACATGTATGTATATCTATTCATGCAGGTTTATGTATCTTGTATACTATAATAGAGTATACTTTAATACCCGGGATAGAAATAGATACTCGCGTGTCAATTACAACAGTGACAGTGAATTAATTTTGACATAGTGTCAATTAAAAATAGTTTGGTGTCGAATGTGGATATTTAAAAGGCACACAGACTACGAGGCGATTTAGGAAAAAAATTTAATTCTTATATTCAAAAATTATGCAAATATTAGGAGCGTTGCTGCTTGAAGATAAAACACTTGCAAACGACGTAAAAATTAAAAAAAAAATAATCTGCCATAAAGTAAAGTCAGAACACGCGAAGAAAATTATTTAACATTGGTAAAGAAACTTGCGCAACTCTCAATTGATTATACACTACGATTAAATATAAAATTTTAACAACCAAAAGATATCATTATGATCGATTTTATTGCTTATAGTTATTTTTAACAAAAATTTTGCTACGGTATAAATTGAATATGGAATACTTTGTTGCAAATTTCGAATATAGTTTTGATCCTCCGTTGTAAAATTACAAAAAATGTATACGTCAAAAAACATACGATTTGACAGCGGTGGGATTCGAACCCACGCCCTTTCGGACTGGTGCCTAAAACCAGCGCCTTAGACCGCTCGGCCACGCTGCCTTGTAACCGATAGTATGAAATTTGCATACGTATTTATATTGTGGCAGATAGTGCTATATTAATATCATTGTGTAGGGATGAAGTTTTTGAAATCGTTATTATTTGCAATAATATAGTGTTTGACAATACAATGTGAATTGTATTTATTTTATTTATTTTTACACATTAAAACTACATGAAACAAAAATGAAATGAAAAGTATGTACGAGGGCACTAGTTATTCTTAATCAAACATATTTTAACGTTATTAAACATTTTCTGTGGTTTCGAGTCGTCAATTGAATGCGTCGTCATTTGAATTCAATTCTTCTGTAAAAGGAATAAGATTTTAATCGATTTTATATTAAAAATAACAAAACCAGTCAAGTCCGAATCGTACTCAATTGAGATTCGTGGGTCCTATAAACTTATCTATTACTAAATTTAAAGACTGAATTTTCCTATAGGTCTTTGCTGTAAATTATTATTGAAGATTTCATCATCATCAACATCATCCCCCTGCCCTTATTCCAATTTTATTTGTGGTCGGCGCAGCATGTATTTTTCCTCCATACTTCTCTGTCAGCCGTCATCTCACTAGTAACTTCCATTCTAGCCATATCATCCTTCACGCAATCCATCCATCGCTTCTTTGGCCTTTCTCTACCTCTATAACCATCTACGTTCATACTTAATACCTTCCGTACAACATGCCCTTCATTCCTCATTATTGAAGATTTATTTTCACTTTTTATTTTAGTTTTAATAGTAAATTTTTTTGCATTTTTAAATATGTATATCACTCCCTTTCATAATGGATTACATTAAATTAATCTATTCATTCATTAATTCATTTGGTATACGTACGACGAAAGAAATTTTGAAGTTTTCCAATTTGCCCTTCTCTCAAATATACTTTTAACCAGAATTTGTTTTCTTATTAGTGTATAAATAGATCAACTGTTAAAGATACTATCTCCCATGCGATAGCCTTTATAAGGCTCCTTGTGTCCCAGTGGCGCGGTTATACATAATTAACATGGAGTTCATTTTTACAACAAGGTTTTGATACGTGAGGAGTTAGTATTGGAACTTTTAAGCGACGCATTAAAGCACAGCTTTAGCTAAAAAGGATATAATATTATATATTGGCTGTTATGGGTCACAATTACGTGTACTAAAGTTTAGTCCGGCAATTATTGTATAGATTTTTGTTTTTAATCCATTATTGGTACTATATCGTACTTAAATGCGGAGTGTCCATTAGCTTTTAAGATGATTCTTGTAGATAAACCTATGTATATGTAACCGGTGTTAGTAAAATTATTATCACTCATCACTTGGTCCAGACGGAAACAACTATCGCGTATCACATTGTTTAATAACAATCGGACGGAGTTACAGGTGAGATTGTTTGATTATCTATTATTATGCTGGTCGTGGACCGTGCCAGCTTGTGAGGTCGTTGTATAAATATAACTTACAAATTCAAAATCATTTAATCATATGGGTATTCTGTAAATACATTTATGAATGTCATTTTTTGCCTCTACCATCGTTTCGATCAGGTTCATTAAAATTGATGAGAAGAAACGGCGAAAGAAACTCCTCATCACATCTTTTAAAAAACACATTGTAATTACAAATGTTTAAACCTGTGCGGAACTGGTTTCGACACTATTGTTTCCAGGCATCCTTCTCATTAATGTATTCATTTACAGTATAATATCATTTGCCTATAAGTTTTATGTAATAATAGAGGTAAAGTTTTAATTTTGACTAATCATATTGATGAAGCATAAAGTCTTCTTTATATGATAGGTTAGCCTTACCTTTGTCCAAGGGTGAATCATCAAATGTTTTCGACATGATTCTGTTTCTAGTGTTGGGGAGTCACAGGTGGTTTTTACCATTACTTCTGCTACAAATGTGCCTGCGCGACGCTATTTAAGTTATCACCATAAGCCATAATTGTTCTATTGATAGGCTCGGGTATCCTTTCGCACTGTGAGGAGATAAGGCCATAATCCACCACATTGGCTAAGTGCGGATTGGCAGACATCCTAGAGAACATTCAGTCAATACACACATCATCTTGATACATTACATTTGCGTCCACGATTCGAATCCGGGTCGCCTGTACCTAAGACAAACATCGAAGTCACCAGGTTATCAATCGTCATAAACCCAATCATTTTCGTATCGATAACTAGATCAGAACGATCGGAGCAACGTTGTGAACTATCATACATGTACCATCTCTCACGTGTACTCAGTGGACGATAAATTTTCTGTTCGTCTCTAAAACCCAAACACGTCCGAGACGTATACTGGCTTTTGCAATCTCATGTTACGTCACGATAGCGTCATTCCTCAGTTGATTCATCAAGCTCTTAACAGATAAGTGAGAGCCGGCTCGGGCTCCGGTAAACAACGTTCTGTGTGTGTGGAGACCGAAGTCTCGCCGCCCGTCATAATGCAGTGTACACATACGGCTTTTTATACACTGCTCGAAGGGGAGATTTACATGGATACGTAGAGCACTAGAGGGAATAAGATAATGTGGTGCGATCGAAACTTAAAGTACGGGAGAGACTTAAAAACATCCTCAAACAATATCGTTTGTTGATATCGTACATTATTTATTATCATTAGTATTAAAATTTAACATGTATAATTCGGTGGAATAGTTGGTAAAAACATTAATAAATTTGAAATGTTACTACATAACAATCTCTCCTTGCTGTAAAATTGTATAATTATTCAGTTTTATAGATTTTTTTAGTTTTAAATAAATATTCTTCTAATCATTTAAAATGCTTTATAGGCTTTCAGTGAATGTTAGTATAGTGATTATGGTTGTCAATATTTCAGGAACTTATGAATTTTCTTAGCTTAAGAGCTTTGTATTTATTATGCAATTGATTGTGATGACTTCTCAGGGAATAAAATCCTTATTTTATATTTCACCTATGTACTGCAATTGCTAACGAATATTGAAATTTTTTTTAATTTCTGATGACCGTAACCGACCACGCAAGGTATTTTCGGCACTTCCAGCATTTCTAGGTCTGCTGCAGGCAGGGGCCAAACGATTTAGTTTAGTTAGGCGGCGGGCTACTGAGGGGCGATGACACGCTAATCGATACGACATTGCCGCCGGCGACTGCTCACCCGAGGTTCTTGACATGGCGGAGGCATTGCGGTATATGTTCAAACAGATGAGACAGCAGCTTTGTAGTCCAGTTAGAAAAGGGTTGGAGCAACTTGGAACAGCTGTTCCGGTGAGTGAGGTTTTGGAGGTAATATCCTGGTTGGAGATTTGTTAAAATCCCATTTCATGTCTTATCTTCTGGAAGTTCATTCCTCAGTTAAGCTGATCGAAAAAACTCTTGCGAACGTGTAAAAGGACCTAACAAATAAGATTCTACCCGCAATACAAAGTTGTTTCAGTCAAGTGTGAACATCTTAAAGTTAGTTAATGGGTTTTATTCATTCAGGCCCAAATGCCATCAGCAGGTTAGTACGCATGACTACAACGCATTAGCGACCCACTGTTGTATACAGGTCTGTCCTCTCGATCGAGGAGCCCCAGAGAGTACCTACTGCACTGTGGCTCGAGGATGGAAACTGAACATACTGACGCACATAGCTCAGGGTATAACATGATATTATCAAACGTGTATGTATGCCACCAGCACTTGGCCAGTGTGATCGACAACAGTAGTCTTAACCGCTCTCGTACAACAGATGCAAAACCTTGTAGCCTGAACGTAAACCTTCAGTCGTTCCCCGGCTGAGAGACTACATATATACATATATGATAGATAAATGTTTATTGTCGGGTCTTGTGGTTTCATTTGATATGTGTATTTTTATGCTGACCGCAACGGTGAATGCTAGTGTGGGAGATTTGTTTGTGTGAGAGTTTTTATTTATTTTGAGAGGAAATTTGAACCCCTCGATCCAAGCCGTTATTTCACATTGGTTTTAGGTCGGTCCCTCTTGTCTGGTGTTCCGTTACTACAGGGCGTACGTCCATTACTTGTGGTGTTATAATTAAAGAGATCTAGAAATTTGAAAGATAGAACGTATTCAACTATTCCTAGCGGTTACAATAAATATGATACAGGAGATAATAGCTTAAGAAAGTACGTCACTTGTAAGTTGATAGGCCTATAGCTAAGCCCGTCGTGTCCGTCGCTTCTCCGGCGTGTAGCGCGCGGTGGCTATGCAGACAGGAGCGTGCGTGAAGACGCACGCGACGTGCAGAGTCTCCGGTGTTCAGCACACGTAGACCTCGTTGACTGAAGCATGTGTTGGAGTGCACAAGACGCCAGTGTTTCTCGTGTTCAACACACGAAGGCGTCCTTCACCAGAGCGTGCGTTAGGGCGTACGAGACATATGGATCCCGGTGTCGAGAGTAACAGAAGATCTCCGGCTATGAGCGTGAGAGTGTTCGGTGACGTGACAGAAGTGTTCCGACTCTACACGCGAGACTGTTCAATCTCGTCACAGCTCGGCATTTATGCGACGAATTTTCTGCAGTGATTCTTTTTTATGAATTATAATTTCTTGTCAGTCTAATAATAAGTTTTATTACAAAAGAAAGCAAAATCGTACATTTAAAAACAAAAGTTACCATGGTGACGATAATTTAAGACATTTGCTAAATACTAATTAACAACAATACCAAAACATGAAACATAATAAAATTATTAAAGAAATTACAGGATAAGTGCATAAAACATACAGGAAATTATAAAAGAAGGTTAGCAAAACAACATTATTAAAAAATACAAAGTATGTGAATACTAAAATGTTACATATAAAAACCTGTAAGTATCTAAATAGGTACTACACAGGTAAGATTATTAACTATGTAGCCGATGGAGGATCAGGCCCTCTTTTGGGTTTCTCTTAGTAGTGCAGACGGAAAAGAAAACGGAAACAAGACAAAGCTGCGTATCGTGATCAAAAATTATTGTACAGACCGTTGATACAAATACTACAGTATTGTTTGATATTTCCATCGCAGTGATGTTATGTGTTATGTGAACTCAACTTTTCCGTTCCGTTCAGACATACAAGTTGACAGATATGCAAGTTAACTATTAACTAGACTATGTAAGGAAATTTAAATAATAAATAATAATTATTTACCTGCTTCTCTCAAAAGGCTTTTACAATTGCTTGCAAATAAAGAAATGAAAAAACATTTATCTGTCAGATAAATGTCTGCCCCGGATGGGAATCGAACGCAGTACCGCTTGATCGGCAGGCCGGATCATTTCCAATCGGACTACGGGGTCCTAGTAGAGATATAATAGGAAAAAAAAACTTATAAGAAATCTTCATGAATCTTCTGAATTAATCGTAATTGTATAATGTAGTATAGAGAGTGGTAAGGGTAATTTGGGAGATTGGCTTCCGTACTAGGATTCCTCTATGCCTATTGGTTGTTATGTATGTATGTTAAGATGGCATTGTACGCATTGTCCTGTACTATTGTACAGTTTTCATATAAAGCTATTTAATGAGTTAGGTGCCATTAAGAATTTCATGACGTTACACTTATTTACTCTGAGTATAATATAATATAAATAATCGGGTTAAATATTTTTTTTCCTGAAATAAGGTAACGTAATTATGACGGGTGGTTGTTTACAATTCTGTTCTTTTTACGAAAAGTACTAATGACCCGCTCTCGACTCGCGTCGGAAAATACGCGAGAATCTATTTTGCGGCATGAAAAAAATCCTAGATTACGACTTTTATGAGTTCAAAATATGCCAAGAATCATATAATCTGTTCAGCTGTTTTAGTGTTTTAGTGCTGTTGCTTTTATACAAGTGTTCATTCAGACTGACAAAAATTTCAAAGTTATAATTCTTCTCGTTGGATAATAATCTACATTAAAATTTGCAAAAGTATTTGATGTACGTACAAGCTCGGCACCAACAGTTTTATTATGAGACTTATATAAATGATAAATTAACAATTATTATTGTTGTAAATAAAAGTGAATTACATTGTTTTATAAAGAGTATACATGTCAAAAATTTCTAAATTAATTAATACATAAAAATGTCGACCGTAAAATTATCGATACCCACAACAAAGCCAGCCAAGCGCTCGTGAACAAGGAAATCACACGGCTCAGGTTGGATACTACGCTGTTTACTGAGTTAATTCGTTTTACATACCCACGAATGCATCTCAGTATGCCATTGTTTGCTAGTTTTATCGCAGTAAAAGTTTTGTGAGCGCAACTTTTCCGCACCGTACAGATGTACTAAATAAACACTTCCTGAATACAACTGGTGCGCCGCCGCGCGTTGCCCGCGTATTCCCTTGTTGTCTGAGGGTTAGTTTTTTTATACCAAAATGGATGTACCCAATTGGCAATTATGTGCGACGAATTTGTAGCGAATTTAAAAGGTGATGTACTTATACAACATTATAAACATTAAAAAAAAACCGGTTAAATCCGAATGGAGTTCGTGTGGGAAAAGCATTCCGTATGTATAAGAATCCAGGAGTATTTTTAGTTTCATTTAGAATAAAGATTTTCATATTACTGTGACTTGTATGGGTGACGAGCTAAAATCAAGCTCTGGCATTGTAGCTTCGGATACAAGAGAGGGAAGGAGGGAAAGGTAAATAAAAAATTAAAATACCTTTATCTCCTTCATAAAAGTTTTTTTATTTTGCTATAAATGCACCTGGTAAAAGATTTATAAAAGATCTGTGTTATTAGGGCACAAGTAACAATTATAATTATAGCACATACAAGTTATACTAATTTATTATACCTTCAAACAACATCTCCATAAAATTGCACAGTATTTAACATTTTAAATATCGACTATCATTATCACTATAATGAAACAATAACAATAAACATTAGAATAAGTTAAAATTCAAATCAATTAAATTACGATTAAATTAGATTAATTTAAATAATATCACATGTGGTATTTTAACGTCTGTGTACTCCTATCAGGAACCACACGCGAACCCGACCCGTCGCCCGGTAGGCAGGGTCACAATCACTACAGGGTACGGATAAGATAGTATGTTAATGAATCTGTGAAATATATCTGTATCGGCCTTCCATGAATACTAGACGCAAACGTTTCACAGAACAGATAACAGTGATATATGTTTCCGCGACGCGACCACATCAATCGTGAGCTCTTTGTCGTTTATTATCTGTATTGTAATATCTTATAATTCGTAACATTATCGATTTATTATAAACTAGTAGCCCGATCTTGCTAGTAGTAATAGCTACGGGTAAAAAATGATAAAAGTTCATCTACTATCTACTCGATAGGTCTTGATTGACGAGTCCAATCGATAGGATACATCGATATTAACATCGATAATCGATATGACACGATAAATATCCGTCTTTATTGATCGACATCGATCCACCGTCTCGTAATCCGTGCCAGTTTTGAAGCACGAACGCGGGCGTTAGGGATCGGCCGTCTAACTCTCGCTCGCGTCCGAACTTCCGATAAATTTAGCGGTGTATATATGCACAACGAGTTTCTAACTACCGGTGCGCTTGGTGCTGCTGAATAATATGAGGCCTAAACTGGCAGCACGTGTAGCGGCCAAAATATTTTAATTGATAACTTGAACTTTTGATGTAAAATCTTTTGTTAACATTTAAAATAGTTTAATTGCTAAATTGTGGCTGCCAGTTTCAGCTTCGTCGAATTAATGTGTGAAACTAAGTACATAACATATTTATTATTATCGGAAAATGAACGCTACCAATTCTACATAATAATAGGTAATAAGATTTGTCTACTTAAAACTCGCAATTTACATTTACCTCTTAGACTGTAAGGTAAAGAAATGCATCCGGACGAGTTCTCGGCGCTCTCTTCTTGAATAGCTCTTTGCAAACAAAGGGATGCGTTGCTATTGTGCCGCGGGCGGTGCCTCGGCGAGAGGCGGTTCGCTTTCCGCAACTCCTGGTTAAATGGAGTGTCGAGCCTGCCATTTAGGAGATAGTCACTGAATTGTACAGCACTATTGCCTTATGTAACAGTGAGTGTCGCTATTTATTGGTAGATCTCACAAAAGTGACACAGATTTCATTCAAACCCAAAACTACATAATTATATAACCAATGTGTGTGACAGTTCTTGTTACAACCTGCCAGTTATTAATTTAAATAAAATATTACTATAACAGCTACCTTTCGCAAATATATGAAGTAAATATGCTAGCACCGGCTCCGAGAGCCATCTCCTATACACTAAAAGAAATCTATAATAAAATACTAACTGATCGGTTTCTGTGCATAAAGGATATATGAGAAAAACTATTATTAGGGGCGTTTATTAACGCGATAGACTCCAAAAAAATAGTTACTAGATTTTTTGTCTGTTTATCTGCGCGTTTCTGCGGGCTATTCTCAGAAACGGCTTAACCGATTTCGTTTCGGTTTTCACTAATGTATTGTAGTAAGAATCACTTAATACTTAAAGTTCGTTTGTAGATGAATTTAAAATAATGTAGGTACTATTTCGTAGCGTAAAGCGTAGTTTTTCCGAAGCGAAGCGAGGGCAGTTTGCTAGTGTTAAATTAAATCGATTCATAAATAACAGATTTATGGCTGTACATACATAAAAAAACATAACATTCACATAAAGATACAATCTCCTTCCTCCGTTTTTGAATTCGATAAAACAATATTTCAAATAACGCGCATTAGTAGGATAAGCATAACTTGAGGTGCGCGCAGGAGTAAAACCCAAGTTGCTCTGAGCCCGAGTCCGTGTTCAATCAACAAGCCTATCAATATTATTTGTTACTACACTGGTAGTACAATGTTTCATCTGTATAAATATGATGTAGACAGCCGACCGTCGGCAGCCGATAGCGTGTTAATTGACACCGTATGGCACGTCCCGCCGCCGCCGCCGCCGATAGCATTTGATGCACTGCCGCGATACAAGTGTCAATGTTGATACCGAAATAGTCTGTCTACGCTACTGAATCATGCTTCAGTTATTTTGTTTGGTATTATCGGGGAGCATCTAATGATTTGAAAGTCTGTGGTAAACGCATGCGGGCAAACTAATGCATAATTAGGTTCATATTTTCAAAACGATCATAATAAGGGTTCTTTTTTTTGGTTGACAAGGGGGAACCCTTCAAAAGGTACCCGGTGGCGTGGGAGCGACGCCGGAATATGTGAGATTCTTACTGCACTAAAACCCTTCGGTGCCCTTCCTCGGCGCTATAGTAGGACTCCGGGATCTTCAATGGAACACAATCGGAGTCCTATGAGCGCGTGCCCCGTCGGGCTCGGCTCGGGATGAGCTTACGTTCATCCCTCACCTTCTAGTGTTTACGCCGGTATGTGGTCACGCATACCGTCGTCCTTCCCGGGGTCGTTGGCTAGACGGTTCGGGCTTCCACCCTAGCCGCCCACAGCTTTTAGTCGCATCTTTCGAAAGGCAGGGTATACCGTAGCCCTATTCTGGTCCCGAGCTACGGGGATACATAATAAGGGATCTAGTCTAAGGCTGTCGACTTGAGCCGCTGTGATTAAAGAAGAACGTTTGGGGAGCAAGCTAAAGGAACGGACTTTGCTATTGAAGATCGGTGGGCTTTGTATCATCTTGTTTCCTACTCCTGTGTGATGGAAATAACATAAGCCATTTTTTAGAAAGGAATTACATTTTTTACAGCCTGTAATTAGACCTGTACCGGCTTAGTAAAAATTACTAAAATACGTTTCAAGGGACATTTTCATTAAAGTTTACTCGAGCTTTGAGAATCGTAAACACTGGCATAAATACACAAGTTATGATCACAATTATAACAATCCGTTGCGGTGAAAAAACGTGATTCGTGTAACAGTATCGTGTTTGACGCAACCGCAAATCAGAAACATGTGCAGCAGCACACACGACCTGCACACGAGACGTACGTGACACAACCACATGAGTGACGACACCGACATACGACCGGACACCGACGTGAACGGGGGCCAAATTGGTGCCGCGAATGTGGCAGAACTGTAACGCAGGTTTTCGAACTGATTGCAACGATTTGAAAATAATGTCGGCAATAATAACAGATAAAGAAATATCAAATTGTTTTTGAACAGTAAATAGATTTTCTGCTATCCTGGGAATTATTCGTGTAATATACACAGCTTTTCGCTTTGTCGAACTTGGCAAACCCAGTGCCCACTGTCTATAGAAAAAAAACAAATGTAAAGGAATATTTTTTAAATTAAACTCACACGGCACGGTTGGCAATACCGCCTGACCAGGTCAGACCGCCATATGCAGCTTCAATACCGAAGTACTGTGCTACGTCATAGGGAACCCTAGTTTTTGAGCTAGTGAGTGTATATTATTTTTACTAACTCTAGGTCACGTTCTATTTCGTCGTGAATAGGCCCAGGCCTCGGGCTGCGCTTTTCAGCGGGCACGAGACGAGACACTTGACTCGTATTTCTAAAGCTACCTTTATCCTGCTGTATTTTTATCCTGTTTTGTTGGCGAGCGTCTTTTTAACTGAAGGGTTACAGCGTCCTCTACTTATCTTCTTATCTTTCGCTGTATTTGGACTCCAAAGGATACATACATGCACATGTATATCCTGACGTCTTAAATCGTTAATGATCGACCGAGGTGAGTAACACAACATTGGCGCTCTTGGGAGGGAGTTAGACAGGTTACCTCTAATGGAGAATCATTCTAGCTTATTTAGGAAGAAGAATTTCTAGCTTATTTAGCGTCCAGAAACGCATTTGTCCCATGTAAAATTTCACATCCTCACCGATACTCAGAGGTCTGAACTGAATTTTTTTGTTGTCTAAATAAAAATATCAGCTCATAATCTTTATTAGCTTATCTATGCGTAGATAGTCTATTGAACTCAACAGCTAAACACGTGGTCCCAAAGCACACAACTTGTATAAATAGTTTGCAATGCCTATGTGAACTTAAACTTTATATCCATCGATTTACCGTCGAATTTCCTTCTGTTGTATCGTCGTTTTGATGTAATGTAGTTTTTACTTTAATATAAATCTTGCTGCGTTCATGTAAAGTTTAATTTCGTTTTGTGTGTCCGTTTCCCGGTAGCGTTGCGTAACTTTATCATTATTAGCATTATGTTTGACTATATCCTGGGTTTAATGACGTCTTTGTTTAGAATACGGTTTTTTGTGTTCTAAATAGAATAATAATGTTCACACACGAACACCCTTGCACTTTGCTGTATCGCAGATGATATGAACAACGAAGAAAGTTAAAAGTTTTACTGTAACGGGTACTCCCGACCTTAATGTGTTTTATTCATACTTCGATCCAGTTACATGACTCATGGTCACATCGAGACGAGTCAGATATAAGTTTAAAATATAAGTCAAATTTGTATTCTTTTGTATTACCATAACGGGTTAGACTAAGCACTAAACTATCTGTGAAACATTATGTGTGTCGTCATGTTTGTACCGGCCGACACCGAGTCCTCGTCAGGGGGAAAGGTTTAAGAACACTTAGATCAGAACCTAGAAGTTACTTGACATACCTGGCGTAGAAGCAGAAAGCCCAGCTTATAATGGATTGTCATTACTGCTCATGGAGATTCACAACACAATCACAACAGCTTGTACCGTCTAGGAGGCGATGAACCCGCTTGTTAACTGACTTACGTAAAAACATCCCATGGGTTGAAGACACCCTCAACTTTTTGGAGGGCCTGTCCATCGTAATCCATTTAGATTTAATTTGTTTTGTTGTCAATTTTTAATTTATTTTGTTGTGAAAAATCGACAACCGAGTAGACGAGCTTGTGGTAAGTGGACACCATTGCTCATAGATGTCTGTAACGCCAAAGGCATCACAAGGTTGCTAGCCAAGATCGAAGTGACGGACTTGCTCGTTACTGGCTCTCCGACACCACCACCGAAACACGAAAAATAGATTTCTCGGTTGATTCTACACCGAGGGTGGTTGTTAGCCAGTCTCCAATGCAGCAGTACCTTCAGGATTAAACTTTGTGAAACAAACGCTTCAAGAGGTGAGAGCATTCTTCAAATCCTCGTCTGTTGTTCAGCAGGGGAAGTTGACTTGAACACAAAAACAGGTGGAGATCCTTACACCCTAAATTCAAATTCAACTCTAAATAATACTCAAGGTTACACCTTTAATTATTGTTCTTATTAATCCTTCAAGTAGGTCTCTAGGTTTGATAAATGTAGGTAACAAAGCAAAAAGGGTAAAAAAATACAATTTTGAATTATCTTTAAGCATTTGTAAGTGACTAAACAGTTGCGGTCTTTCTCATTTCCAGCAGTGACACACTTCTCAACACAACGCATATTGTCTGTATGACATGGTTCCTAGAACATTTAACTAAATGTTACGATGTTTCCACATTTCCTCAATTTTGAGGAGTTTGCTCTATTTTAATTTTCCAATGTCTCGCGACACTATAAAATGCTGTTCATCATGTAAGGTCCACAATGTATTAACGATAATCTAGAGTAATTATATGAAAATTAAAACATTTAAAAACGTATACTTCTGAGTATTATCCCTTATGTAGTTGAAACTATTTCTATGAGCCATATACAAATCGTTTAAGGCTGTTTACAGAAGGTGCGTTTTATGTCACTATTTTATAACAGTAAACGTAAGGTCCACTGTGCTGCCGTTATTCAACTGGTATTGTGAGTCTTTGTTCGTGTGTATGTATTTTTATTTATGTATATTCAGCCATAATTCCATGTTTTATGAACAGACTTTGACATACATTGTATAGGCGATCGCTTGGACTTGGTTCACTTTAAATATTGTGAGAATCTGATGACGGGTTCTTAGGCTCGGGAGTTTTTTTTTTTACATTGAATAAGTTAATGCTTGACAAAAATCCTACCTGATGGAGAGTAGTGATGAACTCTAAGATGTTGAACGCATTAACTTATAAAGCCTATTCACTCTCCTCTTGAAGACTCCCACATCGTAAGAAGGCAGGAACACCGACGCGGGCAAGTTATTCCAGTTCTTTGCAGTGCGCACAATGAATTACAACGCAAATCGCGCCGTCCGTACAGGTAGTACGTTCAGTACGTACTGATGGACATCCGCCGTACATCGAGTTGTTCGATGAAGGAAAGGCGATGGGTTGATTACTAGGAATAATTCCTGCGCACACTCTCCAAAATGTATGCTATAGAAGAGTGGAACTTCTCAGTGGCTAGCAATAATATATTAAAAATTAAAGCGATATTTGCTGCTCAAACATTAATATTGCAAGATCAGATCATCGTTGACCACCTCATCTCAGATGATACGCGTCCTGGAAACAAAAAATGTAGATAGGACTAGGGTTTAAAAATTAAATTTGATCATAAGTACTGCTTCAAATATGAGTATACGAGTGTTCTAAGATATTTGAAGTTGGATTTAGAAAATAGTGGATTGTAAAGGCAAATGACACCAGATGTAAAATCGTTTCAGCTTCCAAATGTTAATAAAAAATTGTTGTAATAAAAAAAACGGTAACTTATAAAAAATAGAAGAGTACCTGACACTCATTTTAATTCGGTTATTGTGGTTTTTATATCAACAATATTATAACAACGAAGTAATGCACTCTTCACAAAGTTTTTTAAAGTATACAAACAAACCATTCAAGAAGTACAATGTGTTTAAATGTGAAATGTTTTTGATATTAACATACGTTGAAGAAAAATTTTATTCCATGCCTATTAAATTTCAGCATCGATACAATTAATTATTGTGCGTATGTATATTTTAAGATTTTTCACTTTAGCAAACGAGTAGACAGCCCACCAGTGGGGACGACGCGGCGGCGTTGACTTACAATCAGATGGCCAGTCTGTTCGTTTATCGGCTGTTAACATAAAATCAAAGTAGCCTAAAAATGTCTGTGAAGTACTTTTTGAGATTTACGACTTCAGAAGGAGACTATTTAAGTCATCAACATTAATCGATGTTTATTTTGTCACATTCTTACTTAATCATAACATCACACATGTGACATATGTACCTCTTTGTTGTTTCACCGCTGTCATAATAAAAAAATGTGTGCCAACACATCAATCATCACCAGCCAGACACATTTTTAATCTGTTACTTTCACAAAGTATTCTTTCAAAGCGAAATTTCTCTTTCAACTTTGTTTCAACTGGCAAGTAAAGGTTTCCTGGCATAAAGAATGCGTCTTCACAGCGCGCCGTGAAAAAATGTGCAAAAAGCGCGGGAAACGAACGCGGGAGTACGTGCGCCGCCATAATGGAATGAACAGCTCTCATTGAAATCGCGAATGAATTCAAAATGGCCGCTATTTACACTGGCCGGAGGCTAGTTTATTTCTTTTATGGTATGCAACCTATATAGAGCCTTCTATCCTATCGTCTGACTATAATTTTGATTGTTTCATAATTAAAGAGAGCGTGATAATAAATACACATTTGATAATTCTGGTATGAAAGAAGTATTTTTGAGCATACTTGTATGTTGGCCTGAAAAGTTTTGAAGCCAACGAATCTTACACAAATTGTATCACACCTTAGTGATCAGTTGGTAATTATACATTTCAGCATATTGGAGTTCAATCGCATTACATTATGCGATGGATTTTAAAATGGTCGATGTTGTCTCCAGGAGAATATTGTGAATTAACATCTATCAAATTGCTATTTTCGAAATCGAAGGCTCGATAAATTGTCGAATTTTTGAAAATGGTATAAACCTTACAGGACATAAACAATTAACGGTTTGGGACGTAAAAGGCTCTATCCATTGAAGCCCAAGCCAACGCTCTTGCTCGTGAGTCCTGGCTGAACACGGATGAGTCAACGCGTCCGTGATACCTTTAGTGTTACAGATGTTCATAGGCGACGGTGACCACTTATCGTCCGGAGGCTTCTCAGCTCGTTTAACAACTAGTCAAAGAAACAGTCACCGGGGTACAATAACATTGTTGTATTTTGGCACCCATAATTTACTCCAAAGGCGGAAAATCTATAAAACAGCAATTTACGAGGCGGTAGATTAATCTGGCGATAAAGCTCAGGTTATATTTATATGTTTGTGTAATTAAACAGGGTCGATTTTAATGGAACCTATCGTTTACATTGTCTGAAATACGTTTATTTATGTATTAGTAATTATACTCCGTTGTACTTACCAACTACCAAAACCGGTAAAAATACCTGCCACCTAGCCTTCTTGTTTAAAGACCTATGGGTTGAAGTGGCCACACTACATCGGTGATCTGAAAGCGTCTCTGCTACTCACGTATAATATAACAATAAAGGGATCCAAGACTTGGATTACGATATTAAAGACCTTCTTATTTATGCTATCAATTTATGTGCGTGCAGAGTAATCGTAGTCTCAGATGGCACCACGCTGGCTGACGAAGGCCATTGTCAATCAAGATACGTGTTGAGCACAAGTAAGCGAATGTACAATTATTTACGACACAGATCTTCACAGTCAGCTGATTTGGAGCTGTATGTCCTTCGTTTTAAGGTATAAGTGATGCGTCTTGTTGGAATGGTGATGAGTGTGTTGTTCATTACTTTGATTATACTTTCGTATATCTGTTAGCGTAATTAGTGATACAATTAGATTATCTGGATACTTTTAGAGGTGCTAAGAGGTTAAGATAAAGAGTGCTGAGAACATTAATTCAGGATAACTTGAAACATCATCGGAACAGTCTGGGTCAGTCTTCAAAGTTAACAATCTATAACATGATCAGTATTTCATAACTTGTGTTTTTGTAGATTCCAATACATATTACAATATCTCCTAAATCCGTGCAAGAGCAGCGTGATGGTGAAGTCTCTGGGCTCTCTCACTTGTGGGTAGGGACTCTTGGTGGCATCTCATTCGGGTCTATTGAAAGGAAGAGAGAAATAAGGATTTTATACCGTCGCATTAAATACTATAGCAATTCAATAAAAGAACTAGTCACATTTAGCTTATGTCATTAGACCACGACGATCCATTGTTTACTGTTAAGCTACAGAATTATATGGCCTTGCAGCAGCTGAATACCAGCGGAGGTGTGCACCTGTTAGCTACTTGTAAATATAAATAAATCTTGCAGGTCACTCAGAGATTCTAAACGAAATCTATGAATTATTTACCGCATAAGTCGACCCGAGGTCGGGTCAGAATGTTGTACACGTCCCACTTGTTTAGCAACTGGAAAATTAGAGGAAAGTTGTACCTCGGCATTTGCCGCGAATCTGCGAACACCGCCGTAACGCGAACTTGTTCAGTGTACACACAAAACATGTATCAAATGTTTGAATAAACAATGTTACTGTAAGGTCCGCTCGACTACATTGCTGAACTCGTCCTTAGTAAAGCTTTAAACCGGCTACATTATTCAAAATTTTGTTGCTCGGCTTAGTTTCGATGTTTTAAAACCACATATAGCTTAAAATGTGGTTATGTTTTAGCATGTGCACATTTTTTTATAAATATAGATGTGGGTATGTAATGGGGTGCTGTCCTGCTGTCTATCTGGTTTATTTAATGAACATTTATAATGAAATATAAAATGAAATAAGATAACAGACCTAAATGAAATCTTTAACAGTTTTCTTCGTCGTATATGAGGAAGAATTTTGGCCGTATCGGGGCGGCCTAGAATACTCCCTGCAATGCCATGCTGGCAGAACAGGGTGTCGTAAGAGCCGACAGAAGCCAGCCTGCTTGGTGGTAGGGCTTCGGGTAAGGATTATATTATCAGTGTTATTATTGAGTCATTAATATTATTACTAGTATTATTATGTTTCCATGAAGCCTGCCTTCCATTGTAGACCAAATTGTCGAGTGTTCAGTGACAGCGACGGTGCTGCCATCGCACGGGCGGGGGAACGAGCCGCGTTCCGTTTACCAACCATATCCATGACTGTTTCTGACCGTTCCCACAAATATAATCTCCAAATTGTACACCTCGTTTCGTTATATTTAGCACGTTGTAAGTAAGTTATCCGCGGAAAAAATTGGGTTATTTGGTTTGGCATATTGTTCCGACGCTTCCGAAGATGGGTCTGCCGTAAATAATTCATGGGCGTTGCGTAGGTGATTCGATATTTCGCATTTGGCCAGCGTGGCAGACTATGACCTCTCATTGTGAGAGGAGACCCGAGCCCAGCAGTGGGACAATATAGGCTGAAATGATGTCTTTTAATTTTCAGTATTAAGGACGCAAAAATTTAATGAATTAGCTAACTATGTCGTGTTTTTGATGTTGTTTTCGTTCCAATTCATACAGTACGGGTTGCACTCGTAATATAATTGTTGCTAGTATAAAAGAAACCAATATATTCACCATCAACCATAGCATATCATATTCTGTGCATTTTGTCAATCGTAAAAGAACTTCGTACGAATCTTACAAAAGGGTATTATACAATGTCCCAGTAATGTTAAATGTTGTACTTTCGGTTTCTATTACTTAACATTCATTTAAATTATTGAAATAATCCTAAAAAAATTAGACAATATTTAGACTAAGTTAATAAAATTGCGCGTGCTTCTAATTGAGTTTGTTCGAATTGTGATTGACATAAATAGCAAGATTATGAGGCGAGAAACAATCATAATCAAGGCTACGTAGATCAAACTCAGCATTGATTTAACTGTCTCCAAATTCGAGAAAATATGTTTTGGCTATTGTTTGTTTAAGTGAAAAGTAATCGGAGAATGTTTGCGAGGTGATCCCAATGTGCTAATTGCAGAAAACCAAGGGCCAACCTCGATATAATGTTCACAACCCTACGTCCTCGACGATCTGCAAACATTGCCCTTAAATAGTTACACTTTTGTTTTCTGGTGTTGGCACACCATTTAAGCCATAACGCAGTGCTAGGGAAGTCGTGATTGCGGAAATATTTGCTAACTACACGAGGGAGTGAAAGGGTTGCAAACTGCCAATATTTTGCAGTACAGCGAATGTTTAACCGACTTTAAAATAGTAGTTGCTTAATTTAATATATAATGTTTGTAGGTAATTTTACTGGTGTTGCTAAGTAGCTTTTAAGTGTTTACCCAAAATTTTAAATGGCAAAGGAATATTAAGGAAGAGCACTTAACACTGCAAATTTTGAACTAAGTCCTTTGACTCTGTTTTACCTGACTGATTGAATTTTGATTTCTTTTACGTTTACTTTGCTTCTTCTAAGGACAGGAACTGCTTAATTCGTTGAATTAATGACCAGCTTCCGTTTTGATCTCACTGAAGTCGAATGTTACTGAAATGCCACGAAAGACTGGCACTGACGAAGTACTGAAAGAGAAATAAAAAGAGTGATGTTTAATACGTTTGCAGTCCACGGTCCAAACGATTTGATATTTTTGTACTGATCGCATTTAATATTCTGGTTGATAACGTCATTATAAATGTCAAAATGAACATATATGGACGATATGGTCGTAAAAACGTATTTTACTAACAAAAGGTCCGTTTGACCTTCTATCCGGGTTCGTTTTTATTTGCTTTTTTCGTTTACAATTGCTTTTGTTCCGTTGACACGTGGGCGAGTTCTTCTGGCTATCGCAACATATATTGGCTTTGTGCAACCGTAAATATTCGTGTATAAAAACTTATAAATACACAACAGTAGCAAGCGTTAATGATCTTAACAGTTCCTCATTTACGATCAAATAACAAAACCTATTCAGGATCGCACGCATGTCTGAATATCCGCCCGTCACACTAATGTTTTTTTAACTCCTACGTATTTAAGAAATAAACAAAAAAATCTCATTAATATTTAAACATATCGCAAATTTTAAATAGTTTAAACAAACAAAAAAAAAACTATCTAGCACATTATGAAAGAAAAAAAATTATGCTCGATACAGAATTTTGATAAAAACTTTTGCTGGGTTGGTAAATTGAAAAATAGGCAAGTATTAGACGTTGGACAGCGGTATTAGGACTGCAGAGCGGCGTAATGGCGTCGGCTGCGTCTATCACAAATCAATCGCCACCTACACAAGTTGCTTGGTGTTTCAATATTTTAGTTCAGACCGATTTAAAAGTTTCGAAATTATTGCGTCAAGGTCGGTTCTGGTTAGCATTAAAATAGTCTAGAATTCCTCTTTTTATATCGAAAAGTATTTTGTTCTAGATCTATTGAAATGAAATTGTTAGGGTTGTCAGACGGGCACGTTGCCGACTTGGCGGTACGTTGCTTCTGTTTTGGAAATAATAAATGTCAAGCGTTGAGTTACAAACCGCAGTGCGATGAAGAAACGTTGCCTGATACCTACAGTACTAATCGAATATCATTAGATACGTAGGTCCCCTGGATAAAGTACACTCACTCTCCTATGCATCATACATACAGAACTGAGACGTTAGGGCATAGGAGGAGTGATTAAAACATGTATCTGCTTGATAATGTTTAAGTAATTCAAATTCAGCATACCTTCGTCTCACAGTCTCCTAATAGTAGTCCAGTTAAATGATCTCATTTATTTTTTAAATAATGTTATCTATTCGTATAGTTGCACATAACTATAAAATGCGGAATAACAAGGGCCGCATTTATTACTGAATGAATTATGTTTACATTGTGCATTTTGTTTCCTTTCTCCGCACATATATAATATATAAATATCTAATGTAGATTATATATTGCAATCCATATAATTTTCTAGGACATTTCTATTTCCTAAGATTGACATAAACATATGCACAGATTGTATGGCCGTTTACGATGTATTAGTAATTCGCGACTGCAAGGAAAAACCTATCGGGTTATGGTCGATATAGTGCTATTATCACTTATATTTGATCCATCATAATTATTTATTTATTCAAGGACCTTAATTGAAACGCAACAAAGTTTATATTCGAGTAGCAAGAGGGGGAGCTTTTACATCGATATAAGTCCGTTCAAGTGTTAATGTAATTTGAACTCTATTGCATTGAAATAAATTACATTTCACATCGTGATATTGGTTTTAAATTGATCCTGCACCGTAGGGCTTCCTGCAATTGAGAATTAAGAAGGAAACTCACTTACCTGACGTACGTCTAAAAGTTAAATGCAAGGGAATATAAATCGTACTCGGTAAGATTCTCGGTCAATACGGTCGGTTACCGCTTGAGTTGGCCGCTAAGGGAATTTAAAATTTAACGAGGTGTGTTACAAGGAGTCTAGTCAAGGAAAGGTACGTCGTAATTAGGAACCGAATCTGACTGCAAGTGAAGAGGGGTGAAGTCATTCTTGTCTAGAAATACAAATTTACATAAGGGCGCTATGATGTTTTTAAATAATGTTACTATTTGTTTTGGAGTTATTATTAACCCATAAAGGTTTCTTTTTATTTTATTTATATGTGTATATCTATAGGCCAGTGGTTCCTAAACCTTTTATATATGCTGTTACCCACATGATCTATAAAAATAATAATTTCATCGTTATGTAATGCCAGTCTGGCGTTCTATTAATATATTAATTTCTACTATCTATTCATTCCTATCATCTTTATTACCCCCGTAGAATATGTCTTTTATCCCTGCGAGGATAATTCCGTCATGTTCAGAAACCTAGTTTTAGTCTTACCACGTAACCAACAGTCACGTAACCAACATTCTATTTTAATTCGGTGACAGATCAATAATACTCCTCAGGATTGAAATGGAACGCCGTCATTAGTTAGCTTAAAGTTATTCAAGCAAAAGAACATCTACTGATAATGTAGGGAATTCGTAGTATCCGTGGATGTCGGTGGTCGTTTTGCCGCACGCGATCTTTAAACAGTACAATGAATAACTTAATTACCTTTACGCATCGGTTAACGCAGGTCCTTAAAATAGCGCCATATAACGATTATGCTTTGTAATTCTACATATGTTAAGAATCTAACTAAACTTTTGGCTATAAAGTTTGTTCTCGATGTAGCCTGTGTCCTCTTTGTCGGTTATCAACCTGAAAAGCCTCACAGAAATCGACTGACGCCAAGCTTTCAGCCGTAGTGTTGTGTAACAGAGCTTTTATGTTACGAAGCTTTTTAATGGAAGTGTGGACAGTTCGGATTCGTCGTATAAGATAGCAACAATCCGTACATTCCTGGTGCCTACATAGATTTATGTAGCATCGATAGCTGCGAAGTTGAGGTTATCTGCTGGCTATATACAGTACCGAGGATCATCTTTCCTTTTCGCACAGAAGAGTGCGGTTTCACTTACACTTTTATTGCAATTATGGTGTTAAACTTCAATCACTCACAATCATCAGTCTGGAACACGCCTAATGGTAGTCAAGTTGAGTCTTAACAAATTCCTTCGGAACCTTATGGCGAATGTAAGTTTGAGTTCATTAGTTACCGTACACAGGGCTTCGGTGAGGTAGTCTGCGCCGTACTGAATCAGCTACCTGTGCCGATTGGTGGAAGGATTAGTGGCTTAATCAAATATCGGTAGTGTTTGTACCACCTGAAAACTTTTGGTTTAACGAATTATCTTACGATATCAGGGCAAGTGTTTAATGTGCTCTCTAAAGTAACGTGGAAGTACTCATAAATTATGCATCCTGACAACCATTCCAGTACCGACCTCGTTTTTAGTTCCTTAACTCGATCAGACACAAGTTATTAGGTTATGAACGCTTCAATAAATAATAATAATAATAAAATAATAAATTCAAACAATGTTTACCGTGTCTTTCAATAAACGAAATGATATACTATTTGGATTTAAATATAATATGAAAATCTATTTGTTTTAGGTATGCATGACCTGCGATATACAATATAATGCATCATCATCAAGTATTACCTACATCAAGCACTCACCAAGCTAATAAAATTTACTATCCATCCGAACAATGAATGGAATCTCCTCAGAACCTCACAACGTGATAGATCGAAAAAACGCCTATTTTACTATAAAGCTATTAAAAAAAAATTAATTAGTATATCTTTTTCCATAACTCGTAACAACCCGCGTTCCTCTAGTTATAGTGTCAATTAGAAAACCAAAGGAAATTAGAGAAGAGAAGATCCTGGATCAGGGTCTTGAAATTGTCGTTATATATTTTTGAACCAAAGTTAGTTTAAGATGTCGAACATGCCGATTTATAGCCAAGTGGTGCCGAAGTCTCAGTACAGGGGGAAGGGCAAAGCCGTGGGCTCCAGGGAGGGCAGAGGGCAGAACTCCGGGAGGGAGTTCGATCCGCTGAATTTCAATCATGGGGGGAATATACAGTTGCTGAATGCTCCGCTAGAGACGCGAATAGAGAAGATCGAAAAGCGAGACTCAAGAAGAAAGGACGAGACGAGGTCGAGAAGAGTCCAGAATAGAAATGAGACGAGTGAGGGGAAAGTCGAAGCTTATTTGCGGCAGAATCAAGTGAGCATGAGGCAGCAACAGCACAGGCATTCTGCTGTCAGGCAGGCCGAGCACAGGGTTAATTTGAGGTTAGTTTTTGGCATCCAACAAGTTGTAGTAATTATGAGCACATGTTCTAAGTTGGTTAATGGTTGATGATGGATGGTCATCAAATTAATTTAAAGTATGGTAGACGGAGATTTAATTGTATTGTCTTTAGTAATTAATGAAATAGACCGTAGTACCACTAATGTCCATATATGGCTTATGCTACTCGGTAAACGATTAGTTAGACATGCTTTTTTGCAGTCCTGTTATTATAGATCTTGTAAATGAACATAAATTAAACTTAATTACCAAATTGTCTTCACTTCCAGGTCTCTTCCTCTTAACGAAGTATCTGCACCTCGCAGCGGCCACGACAGGACTCCTACGGAGAGGCATCGCGGCTTCCCGGGGGAGAGGGACCGAGAGGCATCCAGGGAGTACCGTCGGGAGAGGGAGCGGGACAGAGATAGAGATAGGGACAGGGACACTTTCGATATGGATGGTAAATTTTAAATATTATATATATATTAGAAAATATTTGTAAGGTATTTGCATGCTAAAAATTCTTTATAATATTTACAATGGTGTTTGACATATCTCAAAACGCACTCGGTCTCAGTAGTGATATATAGGTTTTGTGGTTAACGAGGAGACATGAGCTAAGTGGGCTATGTTTAGAAATTTTTACAAATAGATCAATAATGGTATACGTTATACATTGCTGTTTGTTCTCTACGTCTAAGTTCCGTTTCAACTGACTTTGTGTTATCTTCATCCAAGGGTTTGTTTTCGACTTCCAGCATTCAAGTATTCAAGCAGTTAATCTTAAAAATAATGGCCAAAATATTCCTTCCAGGCACACCTCTCAGCCCCCTCGCGCCGCGACACGACAAGGAATCTAGCCGTCCCGTTCGCAAGTCTTCCTCAGCGCACCGGATGACAGAGACGGCGATATCGACGGACAAACGCAGGTTCTTTTGTAGGGAGTGGGCGTTTCAGAAGATTGCGCACTGCTTGGAGCAGCGGCCGGTGAGCAAGACTTGCGGGGCACTGATCTTGGGTGAGTTTATATTGTTTTATGTGACTGTCAGGATTGTCACATTCGTAGAAGAATCCATGATTTCTGTTCTCTAAATTTCAATTGAAAATATTTTCATGTGAATAGCTGACAACCAAGCAGATGGACTAACTTATGGTAACTGGTCACTGCTACCTATGGACTTCCCTAACACTAAACGGGTCGCAAACACTTTCCCATCCCGATGAAGTGGGAGATTCGCAATTACTGCCTTCGCAACACTGCAAAAGATATATAATTTAAAAACATTTCATTGTTGATGCTACAGGGAAGGTGGCACCTAATCCGGCGGGTAAATAAGTTCACCATTCAGGAATACTATCGACATAAGAGACCGTTCGTTATAGCCTCATCTGCTGTTCAGAAGGGTGCATCAAGAAAACTGGCTTGGGCTCACGGTCGGATGTAGTGCCTTAATCCAAACTGCTGCTACTACCAAAAAAAAGTATTGTATCATTAAGATTAATGGCTAAAGAAGCTAAGTGTTAGGTTGTGGTAATTCTTGAGTTTGAATTGAGTTGAGTAAAGCACAGCGAGAATATCTCGTTCTAGCAAACAGCAGGTACTGGGAGTTTTAAATTAATTAAAACAAATGTAACCTGTTGTGTTGTATTGTCTCGTCAGGTGACGCTGGCAGCGGGAAGACAGCTCTCTGTCAAGAGTTGAGTTCTCCTGGACAGGGACCGCAAGCTCGGCAACAGCGAGCGCTGAACAGGAGGCTGTTGGCCAGGCACTTTCTCCAGGTAACGTTCACCATTTTCGCAAAAAAAAAGGATGCATGTTAGTGACAATGATACTTGGAAATTATCGTACGTTTGCATTTTTGCACGTCATATATTACGTCCGTAGGCCAAAAAATTGAACTTGCTTCCCGCAATTCCAGTGAAATCAAACAGCTCTTGCCGAGTGGAATACTTTTAAATCATTAATTGTAGTAAGCGATAAGGAAAAAAACTTCTTGACCGTTTATTGACGGAGTTCTTCGGAGCACTCAAGATAGGGGATTGTTGACGCGATAGCGTATTTTGTCTTTGTAAAACCCAAATTCGAATAAATTTTATTTAATTTCAATCATTATTATATATATTGCACGTTCGCAGGGTCCCGGCGAGTCGAGCCAGCGGCCGGGCGAGTTCGTGCGGTCGTTGGCCATGCAGATCCTGAGCCACTCGATGCACGCGCGCGCCGCCACCGACCGCGATCAGTCGCCGCCCGACGACAAGGACAGGTGATAGTACCACACCACACCACCGTCGGGTGTAGCACACTCTGTACAGGGTCACTGGAAATATGTTGGCGATTCGTTAGGGGAGTGTAGAGGAGAGCAAAATCAGTATTTTAATATGATTTCAAATGTGGATAATGTGCGATAAATATTTTGATTGCAGACGCGACTCCGAGGAAGATAACCTGGTCAACAGGTTTAAGAACTTGGGCGAAGAGGGGGAGGAGAGTTCCAAACCGCTGCTGGCTGATAGCGAAGGTATGCTTTTCAGAATAAGTATAATAGATGACCATGTAACCCAGTCGGTAGTGGTACAACCCTGTCTGCCTAGTGTGAAGATCATTGGCTTTTTTTTAAATATCAATTCTATCCGCAAAAGACATCCCAAATGTGGAGTTTTACGTGTGAGTTTGCGTTTATTTGTGTAATATGCCATCTTAGTTATATTTGGGGTTTTTCTATACCCACTTGCTTTTCTGCAATTAAGTATCATCGTGTATATGTATTATGTCCCGTTTTTATCCGCAAAGATATGTGTGAAATTTTTAAAACTGTTCATTAAGAACAATCATACACATAAAACATTTTTAAAAATGTGGTTTTCATTATTTTTTTTTGTAGTACTAAATGATACTACATAAGTATTATGGTATGAAATGTATTTGTTTTTATTTCATTCCATAGACCAGCGCACGGACGAGGAAGACGGCGGGTCCGGACGTCGGTCGCGGACCATAGACAGGATACACGAGAGAGAAGCGTATCTAGACTCTATGGCCGACGCCGCTCTGAGTGCGCATAATGTATGTTTTTTTTTGTATATGGTTTAATATCTAGCATATTTGATTATTTATTTTATGATTGTAGTTGAAAAAATATTTTTTTAAGTGTATTATCCATCTATATATATATATATATATAAAATATAAAAATAAAAATATATATATCGATATGGCACACCATTTATATATAACCAAGCCCGTTTTCTACTTATCACTAATAAACACCATAAAAATACACATTACAGTTGCCGGAAATCTTGCCGAGAGCGAACGCTAAGCTAACGAACCCGTTCATAGCGACCGAAGATCAGAACAACGACTTCCGACTGTACGAGAACCACGAGAACCTGTTCCTGCGCAACATATCGCAGCGGCAGTCCAAGGAGCTGCGCAACTCGCGGCTGCTGCGGCAGAGCTCCGAGCCGCTGACCGAGAAGAAAGCGGTCGTACTGCAGAAGAGCCTGTCCACTGATCAGAAGAGCGAGGACGACAAGAAACCCGATAATAGCCCCCCCAAGTCACGCATCCCTGTGGCGAATTTCCGATATCCGAACAAGAGCGACTTGCGGCCGTCGTCCGCGGAGAGCTCGCCGCATAAGAAAACAGACGAGAAGGCGAAGGATGTCGAACAGCCGGAGTACACTAACATAGTCGCCGCGGATGAGAAAACAGAGCAGACCGAATTGGAAAGGTTTGTAGGACATATATAGTGATATAGTGTTGTAATAAATACCCAGTGTCATATGAAATCAAGTGCAGAGCGTCACAACATTTCAATGGAAATTGAAATAATATTTATTCGAAGTTAGTTTTTACAACCGTGAGTGGTCCCGAAAGAAGAAGCGGCTGTAAACTTCGAAAGTATTTTTCCTACTCTTCTACTCACAGTTATAGAACGCACTTATGGCTACATATTAACACATGTCCAAGCAGTCTTATTCTTAAAGTAATCTAGTTTGTAATTACCTTTCTGCATAAGGATGCTTTTGACGAGAGTTTTTAATTTCGAGTATAGTAATTCTGTCAATTCTAACGGAATTTTATTATAAAAACAGACATCTGCACATGAAAGAGCCACCAGTATTGTGAAGACAGAAATTTGGTAAAATCAGTTTGGCTTTATTCCTAGTATTAATATTGTGAACATTACTCTTCATAAGAAAACTATCAGAGTATTTTTTAACGGTAGCCTAGTGGTTTGAACGTTGGACTCTGTCAACTCTAATTTTTCAAATTATGTGCGTACTAAAAATTCATTATAACTCGTTTCTGTTAAGTAAATATTCATGAGCAAACCTACATACGAATACGAAACCTACATCTCGAATGTGCGAGAAATGTAGTAACCCGCACTTTGTTAGCATGGCAGGTGATACCCTGACCCCTCTCGTTACGAAAGGAGATACTAACCCAGCACTGGGACAGTTATTGGTTGTCGTGATGATTATGTAAGTAACATTACAAACAGGCTATTGGAGAAGAAGCGGTCACAGAACAGCGACGTGCCCCCGCCCATACCGAGCCTGCCGATCAGCCCGCGCACGGCGATCGCGAACGCGTACTACGACAAGCTGCTTGCGGAGGTGGACGTGCAGCAGGCGCTGCTGCCGCACAACCTGGAGCGCAGCCCCGACGAGTGTTTCAAGAAGGCCATCCTGTTCCCGCTGCTCGAGATCGACCCGCCGAAACAGTGCCTGTTCCTGTTGGTCGACGCTATCGACGAGGGCGCTCTCAACGGTCAGTTTTTGCTTCTGTTTAACTGATTGATCTCTATAATATAAACATATTGGTTACTCCATCGTTTAACAATTAGGCTTTGTGACCATCAGACGCGCCATCAGCGCCGCGTAGTGGCATGGAAGGAGGACCAAACTGTTTCTGTCTACATAGTAGTTTTTAAGTCAATCGCTGACAAATTAGTAGACCGGTCATTTCATATTACCAAAGCGATACTAATGCCACCTAAGTATGATGTGATTCAATGTGCCAATGGGTTCTCGTTTTATGGTCGATTCCAGACGGAGTAAGGTTAGTCAGCTAGGCAAGTAAATAGTGCATTTATAATATATATCTAATTAATTTATCTTAATGTCTTTTGTCTGATAGGAAACACGAGTCAAGAAGGGACGGACGGTTCGGTGGCAGCGTTGCTGGCGAGGCACCAACATCTGCTGCCACATTGGCTGCTACTAGTGGCCACTGCGAGACGTCACTCCAGGCCTTTGACAAAGATGTTTACTGGTAAGAACATTTGCTGCTTTTAACATTAATCAACCAAAAAATATCGGTCGCTGAAATAAACGTGTTTAATTTTTTTTTTATTAGACTGTCTTTTTGGTCTATGGTAACATTCCATTCCAAGCACAAGTCAACTATGTTAAGGAATCTGTATGACGCTAACGAAGTTTTATAGTTGCCTGTGTATACATAAGTTCTGAATTAGATAATTCGGTGTTCGTCTGAATTCCAAGCATGTTCACCTGGCTAGGCGAGAGATGTCCCTTTGCTACACTTCCTTTGAGCTGAACACTGGTCCAGCTTTGATAGTAACAGAAGTCAATATATTAAATAGACAAGGTAGACTATTCCAGTCTTTGTCAATTTAAACGGTACCTCTCCCATACAGCAAAACATTGTCATATTTAATAATATCCTTGTGAACTTGTTTTCCGTTACCATCCATTTCATTGGTGTGACCGTGCGCTTAAGCGAGTTGGCTCGGTAGATTATAACACGCCGGCCGACTGTATCGTGTTGTGTGTGAACGCGTTGGCAGTTAGCGTTTTCCTCAGATTGAAGTGGTGCCGGGCTGTTGTTGTATCGTATCGTTGAGCGAATGACCTAAAGGTTTAAGAACTCTATAAACAATACTCTAATTTGTTAAAATTTTATACCTCACGGTTCGCCGATATTGAGTTGTTATTTTTTACTTCCATGCCACGATTTGACCGATGGCCGTGTTGTGGTTGTTAGGTTTCCGCAAGATCACGCTGGACGAGCTGCAGCGCGCGCACGTGTCGGCCGACGTGCAGCGGTACGTGCTCGCCCGTCTCGACACCGAGCCCCGGCTGCGGTGAGTCATACATTTGGTATGTTCGTACTTAGATCGCCGGATGATTAGGTAAATAAACAAACATGTATTTAAGGATTTCCAGAAGTGCCACACTCTAGCGGTTGAAATAGGACATGAATAGATATGGTTATACCTTTATAACTCTTATAGGCCAATAGCTACAAAATAGGGTTATACATTAATGCTTGCGTGCTAAAATTACCTGTATGTCGTTGGTGACAGAGCTCGTGTTTCAAGCGACTCCACCGCTGCAGCGGCGGCGGCGGCTGCCCTCGACCACCTGCGGATCAAGAGTGACGGCTGCCTCTTGTATCTGGAGAAAGTGAGTACTTAGTCAGTGTGATTGGAGAATTATGTCACTAACTATTGCGGATTACAAAAAACGCAAAGTTTTATAACAAAACTAGCTATACACTACAGTTTTTTTAATGTATGTTAATGTCAGATATTGGTACTGATACATGTGTACATAATTCGCGATGTATATGTAGAAAATGGTAGAAAAAGTAAGGGGAGAACCTTACCATCATGCATATATGGCCGAGATTAGCTTGACTGGTGGAACTGGCGCCGTCGCCTCGTCTGTTGTACAGCAGAGTGCACCATGTGTTAGGGATGTTATATTAATTGTTACGCAAATTACTCTCAATTGTTACGCAACCCTTTACAACCGATGTTTCATATCGTTATCAAAATTGGTATTCAATTACCGGACGGAAAAATCTCCGATAATTCTAGAGGGTGAGAGTAGAGACTTCTCAGGGATTTTATATTTGATGGCTAACTTTATACTACAGAGTTTTGTTTCACTATGTGTTCATAACTTTCTCAGCACACAAACGATAAGTCATCAATATAAGTGTGACACATCTACAGTATCACTTCTCATTTGTCACATAGTATTGTCGAAAACAGGTACTAGATGGCGTTGCGGACGGTTTCATTGCGCTGCGAGAGATCAAGGAGATACCGGGAACGTTAAACGGATTGTACTTGTGGCTCGCGCAGAGGTTGTTCCATGGACGACGGTTCACTAAGGTATGGGTTTTTTAGTTTATTCCAAAGATAGTTTGTACCATAAATTTAACTCCACGCGCAAAGACAGAACAACATCAATTTAAAATGATTTTTTAAAATTATTACTATGAGAGGGCTACAATAGCTCTGTATCTTAAAGTTTGACTTTCGCACAAGGGTACTAAGTATGAGTGCATTTGAAATTTTCACAAAGTTATGTGTATTTTAGAAATCCGTTATTATTTGATTCGATTAATGAAACATTGTTAGAATACAGGTAACCTGCACTTGGACAATGTGGTGTACTGTTGGCCTTTACTCTTTACATTATAAGAGGAGATGTACAGACAAACGATTTGTAATGATGATGATGATAAGGAAGGGCCATGGATTCTTCATATTATAATCAGTGTGGTAACCGTTTCAGTATGGAAATAATATAAAATATAAAATGAAGCTTCTTCTTACTGTATTGTATACCTGTTGAAGTGAAATTTTTTTCCTTTTTATTTCTAATCAGTATCTAGTACATTATGTCATCGAATTCAACCAATATTGTGCACAGGTACGGCTGCTGCTGGACGTGCTGCTGGCGGCGCGCTGCGGCGTGACGGAGGAGATGCTTTACAAGTGTCTGCTCACCAAGGAGTACAGCGTGACGCGGGAGGACTTTAACAGGAGACTGCACCTGCTGAGGAGGTGACGCAATACATGTCTACCATCTATATATGATGTAGCAAGTTATTGTCTAGGCTAGGTTTTCCCATTTCCATGAATTATACAGGTTAAAAATGTTATTCGTTTACAGTAATTAGACGTTGAGAATTTTGTGAGTTGGTGTGTATATGGAGTGTAATCTCCAGAACCACAACACCTATTTGATTTTTGTTTACCATTTGTGAAGTGCATTATCATACCTTTGGACTTATTACATACTATACTACATTGTAATCAATTAATATTGGGGGATCGCAGCTTATCACCACTATGATAGACGCACTGTAAGTAGATTCAATGAGTGCAAAAGCAATATAAGACAGATTTTACGGCACTCGGCGCTTAAGATGTTAACCTAAGTGTATTTCCTCAGGATCCTGGTGATGGAGAGGTCGACGGGCTACTTGTCCATCTTCCACCACTCGTTCGCCAAGTGGCTGGTGGACGTGAAGCACTGCACGCGGCGCTACCTGTGCTGCCCGGCGGACGGACACGCCGCGCTCGCCATGTACTACACGCTGCTCGCCAGGAGGTACTTGCTGAACGTTATATACACTGAATATTTGTTACGACTCCCCGGTATGTCATAGCGAAACATCACACTATACATATATTGATACAAATTGAAACAGTTCAAATGAAAATAGGCGGCGTAAAATTGACCTAAGTTTAAAAAAGAAAATTAGGGTTTACGACGTAAGCGCGAATTTCGTTGTGGACATTACTTTAACATGAAAATACTTTGTTTATGTGACTTTGGGCTATACTGGTTTCTTGTGTCTTATATTATTTGATCGCAATAAGTTTTCCCAACAGAACTAAATTTTACGGTGGACAAAACTCCTAACATTATTTACATACAAATCATATTCGTGTAGCTTTTTTTTTAAATAAACAGCGACGCAACCACGCTCAAGTTACAATTTGCAATGTAATTGTGTAATTTGTTTGTCATATCAATGTTTAAATCAGTCATCAGAAAGTAATTATTATCCGTACAACAAAGACCCCATCGAGGCGTTGCCGCCCGACATGGACGTTAGGGGCCCGCTTGTCGCTGGTTGTTTGACACTGCAATCGAAATACGTATAGAACATTACACGGACCAATTTAGAAGGAGCGCGGTAGCTAGCTAGCTAGGTACAATTCCCTACCACCTCGCTCTAGTTACATCGGAAATAAGTTTGTGTACCACAAAGCCCGGCGACATCCGACCGGGAAGGCCATGCGTTCGTTCGTCGTAGCCTAGTCGACGGAGGTTGGTTTGCAATGTAAATGCCCCTTTATGTTCCAAAAAGGTAGTGTAGTATTTGTAGTTAGTGTATATATTGCTTTTAAGAGGTGTACTGAGAAATGCTAATACTATCAGAATAATTACTTTTATAAGAATATTGGTAAATACATACTGTTTAGTTGATATGTTTGTTCCAGACTAAGCGCGCTCGAGATCCACAATTACGTGTACCACATGACACACCTGGAACAGCACATGTCTTCGCAGAAGAAGAACAAAACTACGTGAGTTTTCTTTTGATGTGAATAACCAACAGGTGTCTGTAGAAACCCTTTTCAAGTAAGAGGAGAGGGAGGTATGTCAGTGGCCCGTTTATAATTTCTCGACTCAAAGTGGGTGCTGCATATATTGTACGTCGACGCCACCCTCGAAAGAATTACAAAATTTTTGGTTAACCATATAAGAGTAATTATGTTTTAAAACAGTATATAATTGTATGATACTAATCATAAGATTTTAAACTTATATTATCGCGCACATCACACGTTTTAATTGTAACAGGTGTTCATGAATTTTCTGTTTTTTTTTTTTACCAGTAAACAGTAGAACAGTTAAAGAAATAGAAAAATCATGATTGTCAGTTGTAGTTAAAACGGTGGTAATAAAACCTTGGGATTGTTACGACATGACTGTAAGACTATTTGGCATGGTACAGACTATAACGAAACTTTACGGGAAACTTACTGAAACAATTTAAGAGGATAAATAAATAATAAATTTTGGAACACTATAAGATAGACTTCGCTCCATCCACAGCGAGCCGGAGGACGCGCTAGACCTGCACACGCTGATCCTGCTGTGGGTGCTGGACTCCGGCTGCGACGTGGAGTCGGCGCTCAAGCGGGAGACAGACGTATTGCGCCAGCTGGACGTTGATGACAATCAGGTGATGATTGTGTGCGCGTGGGTGTTGTGAATACCGGACTGTTTAGGCAACATGGCTCCGTTGTAGGTGAGACTGGATCGGAAATAATGCATATAATAATCTGCATTTAATATCTACTATAAATCAGATATGTTACCTAGAAGTGTATTTTGATACTGTCGAGTGGAACGCTGTTTGCGAACGTACTTGCGTACGTTTGTACGTGCTTAGTCGCATTGCATTTGTGACGTACAGAAATGTGCACGTGCCCGTTATAAATAAAATTTTGTTTCAGAACACCGAAATCAAGACCGAGGAGAAAGACGTGGACCCGGAGTCTGAAGGGAAGGAATCTGTTTCAGGTGAGTCTTATGTTGCAAGTATTATAGCTGAAACATACTTGAAGGAATGATGAGAAGATTTTACTATGATATTGGTATTCTACCTTCAACTTTTTTCACTAATCTGCAGTGAAGCAATATAGCGGAGTATGCTGTAGGCCACCTCTGTGACGGGTCCGAGTGTATTATTGTCATCATCGGACATTCACGACATGTGTATTTTACTCGTATCTTTCGGCTCAGTAGCGTGTATCATATTCAAAGCTAAACTTCGCCGTAGTGGAAAAACATAGTGGACATAAGTGTTTTGGCCGTACTGGGGTGAACTAGAACACTCCCCCCGATCCCATGCTGGTAAAACAAGGTGTTGTAAGAGGCGACAGATACTGGCCTGTTTGGTGGTAGGGCTTCTCGTAAGAATTATATTATTAGTGTTATTATTAAGTCGTTAATATTATTACTGGTATTATTATCTTTCCGTGAAGCCCGCCTGGCTAGCTACCACCCTCCTGCTTGAATCAGCCGCCAAACGACTTGTCGTG
This sequence comes from Megathymus violae, assembly GCA_003671415.1. Classification (NCBI taxonomy): domain Eukaryota; kingdom Metazoa; phylum Arthropoda; class Insecta; order Lepidoptera; family Hesperiidae; genus Megathymus; species Megathymus violae. The sequence goes on from PDGT01000002.1 coordinate 358,594, forward strand.
TTCCGGCTGGGGGCTTGAGAGCCAACGTTTTCTTTCTTACCTTCTCATTTCTTGGCCGACTACGCATCAGTGATACCTTTCGTCTTGCTGATATCCATGGACGAGTGTGGCCGCTTACCACCAGGTGGCTCGTCTGCTCGTTTGTCACTTTATAATAACTTTATAATGTCACAAAATAAATAAATGTGCAATGGAGTAATTGATTTAGTGCGGAGTTAGTGGAGAATGTCATTTTACATAACTTTAGTATTAATAAATGGAACGATCTCCATGTATAATTTGTTGTAGAAACTTGTGAAAAAATTATTCTAGACAGTTGCAGCGCACGTCTCTGCCATCATTTACAGTTTGATTGAATGTTTCATTTAATATAAATATAATGATTTAAACTTATCGCATGCCACACGTAGAATGGTAATGAACTATGTCATGGAATTGAATAAAAATAACTAATAAATTCATAATATCAACTTGATACTCGTTGAACTGAGATTATAGCTATATATGTGTTATCCTTCAGTATAGGTAATAAATATTATATGTATTTTAGATGTACAAATTAAATTAATTTGTCATTATGAGTTGAAATAAACGATAAAAATAAGAATTACCATAATTTACGTGGCCGTGCAAAATATTTATAGTCTGGTAGCCCTGGGAAACATCAGCTCGACCGCGTGCTTTGCCCGTCATTGGACACTCGGCTCCCATGTGTACACCGGCGTCCCGTCGGTCGCTCTGTACACAACTCGGATGTTTATTAACGAAGTGCTGGCAGCGATTAATTTAGGCTTTGTTATACGGAACGCAGGTGGTTTTTTTAATGAAAAACATAAACAATCACTCGATCTATAGCTACACTGGCGGAGGCTGACGTTGCATTTTGAAGAGTTTTCGTTTTTATTATAAACTAGCAAACTTCCCCGCAGCGCTTCAGGAAAACTACGCCTTACACTATTTTAAATTAAATTATAACTTTTTTATTTATGGATGGATTGCGATGAAACAAATTTTAAGTATTAAGTGACGCTTACTGCCATACATTAATGTAAACCAGGACGAAATCGGTTAAGCTGTTTCTGAGATTAGCGGGAACAAACGCACAGACAAGCAGACAAAAATTCTAACAACTATAGTTTTCGGTTCTATTGCGTTAATAAAAGCCCGTAATAATATTTTTTCTCATATATCATTAATGTACAGAAAGCGATCAGTTAGAATTTTATTAATAGTATAGATTAGAAAAAATATATTTTTAAATATTTGTTTTTTTTTTATTTATTATATGTTATATGTACAAGAGAAATTATAAAGTTCTTAGATTTAAGACCGATAAATATTCTTGGATATTTCCCGTCCGTCTGTCTGTTTGATCACGTGTAACACTTAAACAACTGATTAGATTTATTATTTATCATAATCTAGAATTAGAATACTTTTCATCCACATGGAGCTGTTGCTATGGAATTAGTAATGCAGTAGGTACGGCGTTATTACAGTATAAGTTCGTTGTGAAGTCAAGCTAATTATCCGACACATAATATTGAATTATTTTCTGGTATGTTTTTTATTGCAGAATTGATGTCCCAACAACATTATGACACTATGTCTCAATGTGGGAACCTGCTGTCGAAGTATATTATAAAAAATTGAAATTAATTTCACTGAATATTATCTCATCCTAACTATAATTATTGCAAATTACTTTGTGTCCAAATGCTTATTTTGTTTATAAAAGAGAGAGAGAGAGAGAGCTGCGAGAGTTTTATTTCGATTCAAAACTTGAATAACGTTCTTATTGTTATTCAAAAGACCCTATTACTTTGTTTTACATGGCAATACCTAACAGGCATCCGTGACATTTATTTTTCACGAACAGCAAAAAACAAATTACCTTAAACTAGTTCAATTCCACCGACTGTGACCATTCAACTTTCAGCAGTTGGCGATGGTTATTACATCTTTATGTCTACCACTATAAATTTTTCTATTATTAATGAAATTGACTATGTAAATGAAAGTAAGCGGTGATATGTTACAAGATGTTCTCGGTAAGCTTGAGTTTTGAATTGTACAGTAGAAAATTGTCTGGATGCCGAATTAAAAGACAAAATTCTATAGTATAATTTTTTCCTCCGTGCAGTTTGCGTCATAAAACGTCGGAGCGGTGAAGCGAGTATTTTGCTCTCTCTCCCACTCACGGGCCTTATGGGCGGGCATAGTGATGCGCATTATTGTCGATAAACTTTATCGATAGTGTACTTTGTTTTGTCATTATTTGGGATTGTGATAAAAATGAAAGAAAAGTAGATAAAACATCGTATTTATTAAAATAAGAATAATAATGATTTAAAATAAATTATTAATTGGGTATGTACACTACCGGTCAAAAGTTTGAGACCACTATAAAAAAATTAAAAAAACAAACAAAAGTCAACATATTTAAATCATTATGAAATACAGTTTTTATTTCCATGTTATACACAATATTTAAAATTAAAAAATTACGAATATAAAAGATAATACTAAATTACTAAAGAAAATACAAACAAGAGAGTTTACACAGACTTTTCATCAAAATATCCTCCTTTGCATTTTATTATTTGTTTTACCAATCTTGGCATGCGAGCAATTAACTTATTTATTGTCTCTTGCGAGATATTCTTCCAGCTGTCTTCTAAGGCATTCCACATGGCCTGCTGTGAAGAATGACATTGTTCCCGAACGTTTCGGTCAAGTTCTTCCCACAAAAGCTCTATGGGGTTAAGATCGGGACTTTGGGGTGGCCATGTCATGTTTTCCAACACTTTTTCTGACTGTTTCTCGTCTAAATAGCCCCTACATAATTTTGAACTATGCTTTGGATCATTATCTTGTTGGAAAATAAATCCTTGGCCGATTAACTTTAGTCCGGAGGGAATAACATTTTTCTCCAAAATTACTTTATACTCCTCCTTTTTCATAATTCCTTTAATTTGGACCAGATTTCCAGTCCCATAGCCTGAGAAGCAACCCCAGACCATAACAGATCCGCCACCATGCTTGCAAGTCGGGACTACACACTGTGGCATCATCTTTTCTTCGGCGGAACGTCGAAAGAAAATTCTTCTTTTTGAACCAAATATTTCAAATTTAGATTCGTCACTCCAAAGTACTTTTTTGAAATCTTCTTCGGTCCAGTCTCGATGGGCTAGGGCCCACTGCAACCGTTTTTTCTTATTCTGCGGTTTTAGAAGAGGTTTTCGAACAGCAACGCGACCATACAACTTGGCGTCTCGCAATCGTCTTTTCACTGTAGACACTGACACAGGTTTTTCCCGAGATTTGTTGACTTCAACGCGGATTTCTGGGGCTGTTAGGCGTCTGTTTCGCTTGCTGGTTACCACAATAAATTTGTCTTCACTAGAAGTCGTAGCTCTTGGTCTCCCGGAGCGCGGACGATCTTGATTACTGCCAGTTTGTTTGTACCGCACAATAGTGCGATGAACGCAAGTCTTTGATAACTTGAGTCGAGATGCAATCTCACGTTCAGATTTGCCTTCATTATGGAGAACAACGATGGCAGATTGCGTTTCGATACTAATTTCGCAAACTTTTCCCATTTTAGAGACGTCTTGACTGTAGGAATCACAAAATCAGACTAACAGCGGATATTCGTAGATAACCATGAAAATATCGGGTTAAAATAAACTTAAAAATATATTTTAAAAATATAGAACAATCGCATTGTAGATGATGTAAAAAAAAACGAAGTGTCAGCTGCGGTAATGAGGTAATAAATTTTTTACAATCGATTATCGGATTAGCTCTTCTTCGGCTCACATTGCAGTTTGGAAACAATGCTGGTTTATGGCCCTTTCCTTGGCTTATATACAAAAGAATTAGCTTTTAGGCAATCTTTAAAAACAATAGAATATGCAGGTGTGCAGATTACTTTTTATCACCAATATTTTAAGAATATTTACTAATAACAAAAATCTTTTATTAGTGGTCTCAAACTTTTGACCGGTAGTGTATGTATGTAAGTTATATTAAAAATAAATATAAATACTTATATCAAAGTTTAATTGACAAACAATGATCATAACATAACAATATCGCAGCATCCTTTGGATACCGCACCGCCGCCGTGCACCTGCCTTCGATGACTCATTTGTGTTTATCGATAATGGCGTTGCGCCCGCGCAACATGCTCACCGCCCTAGCCGGCTTATCTATTATGACCCAAACTGCACGGAGAAAAAAATTATACTATAATGGCACATACACTCGAGCGAATCGATGTATTATTTTGTTATCAGTTTATCGATTATTTAAATCTATCAATTATTAAACAACTCAATATTCCAAGTCGTTCTTTCGCCGTTACGTCAATGTGAACTTGTATTTGTTTGAACCTTACTTTTAGATTTAATTTTCCCCCGCGTCGTTTCAGAAAGCTTTGTGTTTAGAAATAGCATCCGCGTTGTTTTAGAAATGGGTTTTGCTATTTTTACGATTAGAAATGTTATTAATTTATTGTAATAGCTGCAGCCAGAAATCAATATTTTATTTACCGCCCTTTTAATAGAATATCCATATTACATTTTATTTTCTACTCAGATTTATTACAAGTGTATATTATATACACACAATACACGAGCACATATGGTTCAATAATTACATTATTGAAATACCCCTGAGTAGTTTTCCTGCTAATATTGGAATCTTAAAACAATGAGATTGTTGTAGTACTGGTAAATAGCTGTGTCAATGTGTTTCTATTAATCATAATTATGAATGTAAACATCGGTATTTACACACGTCAAATTGTATATAAATAAATGTAAGGAAATGCCGAACACAATTTACCAGTAACCGAGGTAGCTTCGCTTTGGAAATTTCCGTATAAACATATGCATCGCTCGGGATGAAAACTATCCAACATTATGACCTGTTCAGTGGTTTTAGTGTTATACATGTACAGACTGACAGACAGATAGACAACAATACCAAAAAATATTCGATGTAAAGATTAGAATTAGAATTATATTATTTATATAAATATAGATAATCAAAGTGATCGATTTCGTAATAACAATTATTTACATAAATGTAACATCGTCAATTGTTCTCATATTGATCGGCAGCCGTCGACATTTCCATGCGGCTTCAGTCTGTCACTGTTAACAGCACACGCAGAGCACACGTATCTCGTATGTAAATAGTCGAAAGCGTGCAGACGAGCCACCTTGCGTAACATCATCGCAGACGCGTTACCCATCAAGAAGGAAGCGGGAATCTGTTTTGTAACTGGTTCTTGAACATTGAATCGAATCATAAAAACACAGATAAAAAGCATTGCACCGTTGATTGTAGGATTTGAGCTGAGCCAGTCAGGGGGAGGATCCCACCGTCACGCCGTAGTTCCGTCGCGATTAAGTTGGGTGGTGAAGACGCTGCTCCTCTATTCGTTGTTCCAACAGGGTGCACTGAGAGTGGGGCAGGTTTAGCTGGCGTTCAAGGCTGCCTGTTATCAAATTTCAACTGGGGTTACATTTTTCTTTGGCTCACAGAAGCTCTTATATTTGATCACAGGCCGTAATCCATCCCACCACCGACCAAACCCTAAGGCGTTCAGCTCAGTCGATCATTTCTGTTCGACTCGAGCCGTTGGGCTACGGCAGTCACGTAGTTATAAAATAAAATGTGATAATTTACATATTGCAATTGAATGTATAAAAAACATTAGGATTGGTAACATACGTGTTGGTCGTGAATTGTAAGCCAACGTTACATAATAGATACTTGAATACAATAAAAAATACAACGAGCTGCTAATTCAATATCAATCAAAATATTTTTTTGTGACCTAATTGATATTTCTCGTTAATTATGATTATAACAAATTATGGATTACGCCCGCTGTCGCATCTTGCATTACAGGATTCGGTGCTCGGACGACTTGAGTGGTCATAAACCTATGCGTGTTGACCATAGAGTTTAAATTTGATCGTCGATGTGGTAGGTAAATGATACTGGAAAATTAATAATTGAATTCAAGGAACCTCAGTATTGCACACACGTTTGCGATGGAAGTTGGTTTTATTGAATCTGTTTAAAAAAGTATAGTTCTTTACATGTCATGATTGTTTTTATCTAGTGATTATATAAATAATTTGAAGATAATACATATATGTTGATTAAAATTGATTCTTATTTCAAGTGGGTTAAAACTGTTTATTCAGTAGTGTGGTGATGTTTCGATAACGTAGAAGCCGTATGTTTACAGCGTTGTGTTCAGCCGACGTAATTTGTGTATTGAATGGTTGAAAATGAAAAGATGCTTATGTCGTTGTGTAAGTATGATGTATTTAATTACTCGGTAGAGATGGTTCGTGTCTTTGACCTCTGTGTGATTAGATTGTACTGAAATAACCAAATATCTAACGGTAATACGTACGCTCCTCGCACTCGGGGGACCCGGGCAAGATCGCTTTTTTGTATTATTTTTTTTATGTATTTTAAATACATCCATGTGGTTAGGCCTCGAACTAAGCCTTGTGAAGCCATGTCTCCACCGCTTCATGTAAGGGGCGCTGTCAATCCTCGCATCCTAGTCCATGTCCCCTTCTCCTAGTGCATATTGTGTAAGGATGGACGAGGAAATGGCGCTCGGTTCGTCCTGACAGAGTATGCTGGGCTATGAACCAATCATTTAATCCCAAAACTACTCGTATACGCTGACAGAGTTCTTTACATGCAGGACTATTGGATGCTGAAATTTTATGACCGGGAGTTGGGAGGTTTAACTGGACATTTAGAGTGTCGCAATTTATTATGTCATCATCGTGTGAGACCTCCGACAACACTTGAAACCTGCTAAACTGCTATCTTAAGAAGATTGTCGGATCTAATGACTCTTTTAAGTGTATTCCGAAGCACAAAAGCGCTAATAACATTTTGCTACTAGATATGATATGCGTGCTAATGAGTTCAAGGCCTGTTTAAAGAGTTCGCCATTTTTGATGTTCTTGAACTGCTATATAAGTTGAAATGGTGTACGGTAAACGCATATACAATATCGCGATTTCTTCCCGACTACGATTATTATTTTTCTTTGCAGCGACCACATTGTTTTCCCCTGTTTACTTTGAATATATGTGGAAGATTTTTTTTACATAAAATAAGTTAATGCTAGACAACAACCCCACCTGATGGTAAGTGGTGATGAAGTGTAAGATGGTGAACGCACCAACTTATAATAGCCAACACTCCCTGTCGCGGCGTAACGGAACGTCATAATCTCTTACGCGTCTGTGACTCCGCTCACGTCTGTATTTAAATAATCGACGGCGATTGGTGCAAATTTAAACGTTTTTGGGAAACCGAAAATCCCCCCTTATAATTAAATTTTTATAACGCTTGACCTCTACGAGCTCACTTACGAAATAACTTCTAAGAACTTTGCTGTTGTAACTAGAGTCATCGACTGTATTAAACGCATTATAACCGAAGCCTACAATTATTCAACACCACCTGAGGACCCCGTGCCTGCCGAAACACTCTCCTCTTGAAGACTCCCACATCGTATGTAACCGGGAACACCGACGCGGGTTGGTTATTGCAGTCCTATGCAGTGCGCATAATAAATGAGGACGCAAACCGCGTCGTCCGTGCAGGTGGTACGTTCACTACGAATGGGTGGATACCTGCCGCACGTGGAGTTGTTCGATGGAGTTGCGTACACTCTCCAAAATGTACCCTATTGAAGACCGAGAGGCCGGAAACCCTGCGCCTGTACTCAAGGCGTTGCAGATTGGTTTCAACCAGATCTGGGTTACCAATGAGCCTTTATTTAGGGTTGAGGTGTCGGGTTCGGAATCAAAGATCCATTAGAATAATATGTGTTTATTGTTTAACGAACATAAAGATACTGGTCCTCGTAACAAGGTATAGCGGATTTATATTGAGGTGTTTCATACACTACAGGTTAAAAGCCGATTCGGTGTGAAGTACCGCCTCACCTTCGCAAGGACTCCCAGTTTCCTTGCAGCCGCTTTAGCCTTAGACTCTATGAACCGACCAAAGTTGAGGTTCGACGAAACTTCAACTCTCAACAATTGAAGACGGTCAGTGCATTTCAAGCATACATTCTGAAAAGTAGGAGCCAAGCTGAACGGACTCCTATTGGCGTTGAACAGATTGATGTGCATCAGGAATAGGAGTAGTAGACAGAAAGGACCCCTGAGGAACTCCGGCGTTAATAGCCATCAATTGCGACGAACTACCATCGACGACAACACGGAGAAACCGTTCGCTCAGAAAGTCCTTTATCCAAACGATAAGGCCAGAGGAAATGCCATACGCTGGAAGTTTGCTTAAAAGGCTAACGTGCCAGACCCTGTCGAAAGCCTTCGAGACATCGAGATCGAGTGAGACGGCGAGCGAAGATGTTTCAAGTGTGATAAATATGTTTAAAATCTATGCAGCTAGGTCGAGTTATCGACATAATATATACATGGCGTGAAGAGCTTTATATTTAAAAATAAAACAAGTGTAACATTTACAATAGTGTTACATACTTAGCCGTCCACCCCGATAATTCAGCTGGCTGATGTATTTTCTTATCTTCATGTCGCACTTCATCCCCAGTGGAGCCGTCGACGCTGGAGACGATAATGCCGGAGCTGGTGGGCGGCGAGTCGGGTGCGCGCTGGCCGCGCGACCGCCGCGTGCTGCGTGCGCTGCTCGAGCTGAGTCGCACGGACTCTTTGCGCACCGAGCCCGAGGGGGACGAGCTCAACGAGCTGGTGAGTGCCATCATCTCGCAGTGATAATTATAACTTACTCGTATAGCCTTATTTACCTTATGGAGTTATAATGATATCTAATAAACACTATAATTTAGGATACCGTTCAGCGTTCCGTTATATATAAACTATATTTGTAATGTAATTTAAAAAAAAACTGGAGATATGTATATGAAAAATACAATATTGTTATCGTTATAATAACGGAAGGATAGTGACGGAATCGTTTATTTAAATTTAATTGAGCCATACCAGTTGTATTAGAATAAAAGGCGTAAAGCGTACTCTGCCAGAAGTTCAACCAATAAACAAAACAAGAATCTTATGAAGTAACAGTTATTAAGTGCACTATTTACTTGACATATTTACTTTAAGCGTTTAGTGTATACCTATTCTGCGTATCTTTTGCTACTTATGGGAACAAACATTTATGTAGATTAAAAATTTGCTTCAACCGTCGTTCTCAAAAGATTTTAAATCGCATTGAAATCACCGGAGAAACTCCTCTGGACATAATTCAGACACAATATAAACATTATTTAGGATTATATTTAAAAGTTCGTAGTCAGTCGTTAGAAAATAATGAAAATGTCACCATTAAGGTTTATCACGTACATATAAATATATGGGCATTCCATTTACGTTGTTGACGTAAATGTTTCGACCGCTGCATTTATGCACGTGATTTTTTAGCTTCGGCCTCCGTTACGATATAGCGATTTGGAAATTGAAAAATTGACATGAATATTAATAACAGAAACAGTAAAATTTTCGTGTTACCTCATGGCCATACAATATGAGTATTTCGTTTCACGTCACGCACGTACGAGCGGTCTAACCGTGTCACGTTCCAGCTGTCGACGGAGCAGCCGCCGGAGAGCGAGGACAACGCCGACCTCACGGGCGACGAGCGCGAAGACGGCCCGCCGCTCGACCCCGGCGCTGTGCACGAGCTGGCCGCGCGCGGGGACGAGGACGCGCTGCAGGCTCTGCTCAAGGTGGCCTCCCTTACTCCGACTCGGGACTAATTATATAAACGTTCACACACTCACTCACCCACACAAGGATAGACGGATTTGCGGGCGGCATGGAGGTAAACAAATATTACATTACAAACACGCACGAACAGAGAACAAATATTTAGCTGACACACAAATGCTTGCGTCGGCCAATGATCGAACCTGGGTCCTCTCGCTCGGCAGGTAGTGTCACTATTACATGGGCTACGGGGTCGATAGAAATGGAATGAAATTGTTGGAAGCTAAATATATACTTATTCTTTTTTATCACTTGGAAACGATTACATAGACGATTAGATTGAAAACAATTATGTATGTGTCATGATCACAGCGAAACACTGACAATCGTAACACTTGACAGACACAAATAATGTATGGACGCTCCTGTCATGCGTGTTAACTTTCACGCACTGGACTTCTGTGAAGTATAGCCACTGTCATACTACCGCAGTGATCATAATTCGTATAACTGCGTCGAAATTTATTCATAAAATACAAAAAAAGTGAGCGACATTTTAAACAGAATCCACATGGTTTCTGCAGCGTTGGCCCTCGCTAGTGGAGGCGTGGGACGCGGCCGGCAGCACGGCGTTGCACTGCGCGGCGCGCGCTGGCCGAGCGGGTGCCGCCGCGGTGCTGCTCCGGACGGGGGCCGACGCCTCCGCCGCCGACGCGGACGGCTGGAGCCCCCTGCGCGCCGCCGCCTGGGCGGGACACACCGAGGTAATCTAGAATATCTGGTATACTTCGCGGAGGTGTCCTATTCAAGTGCACAATTTTTATTGCTTTCAATTATTAGAAGTATAATTACTTATATTTGTAAGAGTTATCTGTTATAGGATTTTGACTATATCTATCTATTGTCTATTTACTATGTGTCCGTATGCGACACACAATTTTTCTGTTTCCACTGAACGGAAGAACTTTACAGTACATACATATTATTATAAGTGTTCGGTAACTAGATATCGAACGTGTCCCGTTATTCAACAAATCCTGATTCGGGAGTTAACTTTACCAGACACATTACAATACAAAGTCTCGTGTCATCGGTGTCACCGTGTGAGATACGTGTCGTGTCGTGTTGAACGTGTTGTTGTCCGTGTGTATAGGGAGCATAATCTCCGGAACCGTGGCACTTGAAAAACTCTTTATCCATTTGCAAGGTACATTAAACATAAACATAGGTATTATGTATCACCTACATACAGGTGCATACAATACATATATAAAAATTAGCAAAATGGTTCAACCCGAATGAAGTTGGGGCGGGCCGCAGTACCGTTAAAAATAATTCGCAAACGTGTATTATCGTAAATTATAATTTTAAGGTTATTGAATAAACAATATTATTCCACCACGTGCAGTTATACCTGATATTCTAAAATTCGATGTGCCGTCAGCGATGTTTTACATATATGACAATTTTTCATTTGAGTACTCTCTCCTATATTCTGTTGCAGGTAGTCGAAGTTCTCTTGGAACACGGCTGTGATGTTGACTGCGTCGACGCCGATAACAGAACAGCTTTGAGGTAACAATTGTAGCTAGTGGGATGCACTAACCATTTTGTATGGGCCTGACTGCCGAGAATAACATCTCGATCTTAAACCTACCGTAGCTTTTAGATAAAGGATATTAAAGTGCAGAAGAATACACCAGTTACACGAACGTCTGAAAATAATAGCGCCACAATCAGTTCCGCACAGTCCAACTGTTGTTGTTTTGTAAATGGGTCCAAAAGTAATGCTGAGGAGTTTGCTTCGCGGCTTCTCCTGAATGATAATGAAAATTTTCGTTATAGTAGTGGGAGTAAAAAATGTCGCGCATAATTATTACAGTGCATTATTATTTAAATCACTTATTTGTAGTACAGACTTGTTAGTAATTATAACAGCGAACAAGTGCATTATTTATTAAAGTAAAAATCAACAAACATGGGTGGTTCGCGGTGTAGGGCGGCGGCATGGTCCGGCCACGAGGCGGTGGTGGCACGACTGCTCGCGGGCGGCGCCGCGCCGGACCGCGCGGACGCGGAGGGGCGCACGCCGCTCATCGCCGCCGCGTACATGGGCCACGCGGACATCGTGCGGCTGCTGCTGGACGCGGGCGCGGACGTCGACCATGCGGACGAGGACGGTCAGTTGAACGCACGAGCGGGCCTCTTACACTCTCCTTCGTGCTCACTGCTGACCACTTTAGAAATCTTCCTTTTGAATATGATTTACTGATTTATATTTTTGAAACATTTGTGATAAAACCAAGTCATCATGCAATCTCTTACAGATGCATTAACTAAATAAAGTCTCTTATTTTTTTTGTTTTACGCATAGTTTTTATATATTTATCATCAGGTCCATAAAACTTCTAAGTTGATCCCCAAAAGTAAAAGTAAAATTTTGTTTAACCACCCCAGGTCGTACAGCCCTGGCAGTGGCCGCCCTGTGCGCGGCGGGCGGGTCTTGCGCGTCTCTACTGCTGGAGAGAGGCGCTGACGTCAGCAAAGCCGACAGGGACCGTGCCACGCCGCTGCTGGTAGCTGCTTTTGAGGGCCACACGTGAGTGCATGATAATAACATGATAAAAATGAAAAAGCTCATCATAGACCATTTATTAAAAACTTAAATCGTCTGTTAATTAGTTATATATTTTGTATTAAGTAGTTGTATATTTTTTCACTCATTTTAATTTAACCACCTGCCACATACACTGAACATCCTTTTAATTATGTAAGGTTAGTTACTGAAGAATGTCAAGAAGTATTAGGAGCTTTCTGTTACATATTTGTGAGGTGTCAATACAACGTTATTCTTTATCTGTTCATTACCTAAATACTAATAATAATATTCATTAATAAATATATGAATAAGAAATAAGGTCGGTTATAACAATATATATTTATATTATAATAAAATATTATATAAATGATATCGAAACGCAAAGAAGAAGAAGAAGAAGAAGAATGATAATAATTTGTTTGTCAATTATATACTACATAAACGTAATGTTTTTTGCTATATATGTATCTATTTGTTGTTCATTTGAGTTCCCTATATCAACGCGCTGTTCTATAAGCTTAGTTCACGACATCACATGTCTCTGGAGTTTATGATGATGTCAACAATATCTGTTATGATCTTCAGCGAGATCTGCGAGCTGCTCCTAGAGGCGGAGGCGGACATCGAGGCGTGCGACGCGGCGGGGCGCACGGCTCTGTGGGCGGCGGC
>PDGT01000002.1:377938-390734 GCA_003671415.1 Megathymus violae
GGGGGGGGGGGGATAATATTAACTATTAATACTAAAACAAATCGATTAGATTAGACTTTATAGCACAAAAACGCGTTTAACGGTTTAAGCAGGATAAATTATCCTATTTTAAGAGATTTGGGTGAAGTGCACGATTGCTGGGCGGTGTGACCTCTACGATCCTCCCTCTTGGATCGCACCTACATTTCCCATAAATACTTGCATACTTGACAACTCTCTTCACGGAGCGTAAGTAGTAGCCAATCGTCGTTGGGTGGCTGGCCGTTCTGACGAGCGTGTTCCGTCTGTCGGCAGGAGGGTCGCAGCCGGCCAGCCTGACGAGCGTGCAGCCCGCACTGACGGACACGCACTTCAACCGAGACACGCACATGCGCATCATCCTGGGCCGCGACAGTAAGCCGCCGCACGACAGGGCCGACAGGTGAGTCGCATTCCACGTGCAGTTACATCGATGACGTCACCGATGACGCTATACGACACCTGTTGGTTGCCAATAGTAAAGATAACAACGGATTGTCAAAATATCAAATGTTTCAATCGAATAATAACACAGCTATATGAGAAGTATTACTCGGTAAGTTTTCATTTATTTAGGATATTAGGATTTAGGACACACAGGATCGAAAGTTTCGATCTAATTATCAATTTATTGCATTCTGTAATAAGTTTTCATTAAACGATTTTTAATTATTTATGTATTATATCATCTGAAAATAATGTATATCTACTGACGTCACGGTCTCGAGTCGTCGCGACTGCAATGGCCCGCGTCGTATTGCTGTATTGCCTTCTCGAAGGTGGCTTCGATTCACGCTCTGGCCACCGTCTTGCCGTCGTCCGTTGCGACCACGAGCGGCCAGAACCTTCCATTTGGACTACCCTCTACCTGTTTACTATTGTAATGTCCAATGTTGTGTATCAAATTAAATAAAAATTAATTCGTTATTTCTATATTGTATTTTGTTGCATTTTAAAAAGATCTTTGTCAATTGCTATGTTATTATGTTGTTATTTGTCGTCTTAGCATCATTTATCTGCGCGAGTCGAACTTGACGAACACCAGAAAAGTTCGCGCAGTCGAATACGTGGGATCGTACAAAAATTATGAACGCGTCCAGGGAACTGTACAAAATATATGAATATTTATTCGAATTTGATTCATACATGCATGTTTTACCTGCTTATAGTGTCCCGTTATGTTTATTATATTCACTCAAATAATGTCAATGCATCTAAACGTAATGTTAAGATTAATTATTATATAATTAAATCTCGCGTTGAATTTATGGAATTATTAATGTCGGTGTCGGTCGATCTGGTGGTTTCGAAGCGTCGCGACGTCCCGAGAAGCTGTTGTCGAACGTCATTATTATTTGAGTGGTTGGTCTACCCCCGTATATTGTGTTTGTATGTATGTATGTATGTCTGTCTGTACGTGTCGCTTGTGAACTGTAGTTTGGCGGCGAGCGCGGCGCTTTGCAGGAGGCTAGTGGGAGGGCTGGGGCGAGCGCGAGGGAAGATACTCAAGCGAACGTGAGTGACAAGGACGGGCGCGGAATATTTGCCATCGCACGCGATACGTATAGAGATGCATTTGGACCACGGATGAAACAAAAATATGGCATCACATTTTATAATTCTATAGATTTTATTGATATTATTCTTCAGAAAAAAGTCTGCTTTAATGAATATTTCAGTTATATTCAGACACAACATCATATGTGGCATTTCACACTGACCTCTTGCCCAGTTCCTGTTAAGTAAATATTTTATAAGTGTGAGATGAGTTTGTCTAAATCCAAACAATAAATGCTCAAAAATAGACAATAACTTCAAAACTCGAAATGCCTCGCTCGGCAAACGGGCACTTCTAATCGAGCGGAGGTTAATTTTTAACGGACGGTCAATATTTTGGTTTTATACATTTTAATTGCACCGGGTACTCACTATTGTTGTGTTGTACCGATACTTGTTGGGCATCCGTTACGGTTAGAATGTTTACGTTTGACTCGACGACCCCGTGGCTCAGCCTGCGGTGCACCCGCCCCCCTGCGACGCAGCCTCGCGGGTGACGCTATACGTTGCATGTTGTTAGCGCTCATCTAAATGCATCTTTAAATTCACTTTGATGCTTTGCCGCCAAATTAGTGTTGCGAGAACTTTGAACACAAGGTTTAGTTTCATATCGCTTGTATTGACTAGTCTGCATGGTGGCTTCGATTTTTGCTTAATTTGACGGAACTCACTACCATAGAATACAGATTCAAATAGAAGTGTCGCGTGAGAGAAATTGTTTTAATACACGAAACTGGTTGCGACGCTGTTGGGACTTAATTGGAAAGCTTAGACATTTGATAGTTGTTAATTTTCATAACGTAGTCCTACTTTTGTATTTTTTTGTAATTTTGGTATCCTTAAAGAGGTAAAAGAGGGAATGTAATTTTGCAGTTAAAATATGAAAATTGGTATTTGATCATTAATTTATTTTGATTACCGTGTGTGTGTGTGTGTGTGTGTGTGTGTGTGTGATGTGTGAATGTGATCATGAAAAATTCCACGATTTAGGGTAATTTACTTAGGATAGGATAGGATTATATCAAAATTTTATTGATTTCCTTACATTCGCGCATAAATTCTTCACAGTAACAATTAAGTAATATGAATTTCACTAGTTTTGAATGCCCATTCTCAGTATGTAGTTTTGAAGCTAGAAATTGTTATTTAAACAGTACGTATATTTTTATATCTCACAAAATATCATAATAGTGATTTCTAAGTAGTTTTTGTCATAAAATGAGATTTGCTAATTATACAATATTAACTGTACTAAGAGAGTTTGACATTTTAAAGTAATTTTAATCACACACATAACGTCCAAACATAATTTTGGTTCTACCGTCGTACACACTTATGACTAATGTGTTTCGTTACTAATTACTAGTAACACAGGATTTGATTTGGTGCGAAGCGTTTTGACATTAAGCCGGCTCGTTCAGGAGCTGTTAGTGTCTGTAATTAAACAAACATAGATCAGTTATTATATTTGTTTTCTTGTGCGTTTACAGACTCCAAATTTTGTATCAAATTTATTACGTGAGACTTCTTCGTTTATCTTTGTTCTATGGTAGTAGCACGATTTGCTTGAATAATTTCGAAAAGTAGTTTTAATTTAGGACAACGGTTATCGCAACGCAATATAACGGCAACGAGTTTAGTTTCGGGTGTGGTGTTACTTATTGTTTTTTTTCTTTGGTCAACAGTAAAAACAAGAGGAATGGCATAGTGACCAACCCGGCGATGCGGCTGGTCGCCAACGTCAGGAATGGATTGGGTGAGTTGTGTGATCGTACGGTATAGGGTACCTACCAGGCTGCGGTTCCATTGAATGCGTACTGAAATTAATGGGTGTTAAGTGTAACGGGTGATCACGACTTTTGCGTTTTTGTCAACGTTTCGAATCAGTAAAGTGGATCGTGGTCGTGCCAGATTGGCGGTGGCGGGGAAAAGTTAAATCTTAATAAAAAAAGCTTAAGTCACCGTTACTAGTTTCGTTATTCCATCTTCTCCCCGGCAATAAAATAGCCTGTAAAAAATAATATATTGTATGAATATGAAATCGACCGTACAATTCGCTTAGGAATTCCGCGATTACTGATTGACGCACCGGCATTGATGTACATAAATATTTGTTTGGTGTCAGATAACGCAGCCGCCAACATCAGGCGCACGGGCGTGGCGCTCGCCGCGAGCGCCAGCTCCGCGAACCCGGCGGTCAAGACCAACGCGTTCCAGTGGAGGAAGGAGACGCCGCTGTAGACGTAACGAGAGTATCGTGATAACGGGAATACATCCATCTCTCATTGACATAACACACGCTACTACGAAGAGGTTATATGACGTGTGGCCTTTAGTAAAATAACTTTTTTTTTTTTGATTATAAATCATGTTTATTTTGATAACAGCTTAATCGGATGTATTAATGGTTAGTAGCTTCAGTCACTCATCGGTAATATAATTCCGATGTGGTTAAACACGTCATTGTAGTTTTAGTTTATTCCTGTGATGTTACTTGCGTGATACCGGTTAGTACTCAAATACCGGTAGCAAATCAATTGGCGGTATTTTATTTTTTTGGCCACGCAAGTTTTCGAAAGTTTGTTTTTTTTTATACAGAAACTTATTTAAACCACGGTAACTATATTGCTTCGCAGTACCAGACACGGGGGTCTGTGGGGCTGTGCAAGGGAGCACTTTGGTCGACTAAACTTACAATATTTACGAGACAAAGAATTAAGAAAATTAATATAAACGAAAGAGAATGCTGAAATTTTATGTACTCATATGAAATGCTCGGGAAATCTTCGCAATAAAGAACTTTATTACAAAACAGGATACAAAGATGATGAAATGTTGTGTGATAAAAGTGAAAAAAAAAAATACTCGTCAAATATATATTTTCTCTTTTTGACGTTAGATTAAAACAAGCTTCGTTAGAAAATGTTGAGCAAAATTATTATGCGGTATAGTTAAATGTATTTCGTATATAGTATCGAGTGGAGAGATATGTGAGCGCGTGGTCGGCGCCGCGTCCGTTGTGGCCCAGGACGGACGGAGCGCGGCGGAGCGAGCGGTGGAGAGGGTGAGACGAGACACGGAACTATATAGGCGGCCCATTGTCGGGGTCGTACGTCGGGCAGAATCATTACATGTTTGTACTAGAAAGGATATTGAATCTTTTCTTGAAACGATAACCGAGATTTGATTTAGTTTCAAAACAAATGAAAATCGTTTACCATTTTAAACAAAAAAATTGAGTCGATAAAAGATCCGCGACAAAACGGCCACGCGCTTACTCAAAATGATGTTGTTTTATCCTTTTCGAAGCACGAGTTGCTCGCTCGCGTGTGTGAGTGGAGGTTATCATTGTCACAGGGATCACTCGGATCGGCCTCGGTTGATATATTTAATCGATGTAATTGATATATCTCGATAGATCGAATGATTGGGAGTGGCTGCCGCTATGATATCATCCCGTCCCGACATAGGCCGATCGAGTAAGTGTAGAAGCATATTAGAGCCGGCCGAAGCAATTCGGGGGGTGAAGAGGCATATTTAGGGTTTCATCGTGTAGGGGAAGGTTGACTTAGTGGTTGATCGACCGGGTGGAGGAGTATTTCAGAGGCCGAACAGAGTTAATTCCTATCGATCGAAACCGCTTTTCTTCTTTCAACTGCTCTGAACTTGATAAATTGACCACCGATGATCGTGGCAGATCGAGCTGTCGGAGATGGGTCGTTTATCATTGTCGTTATATTTGACAAGTTTCCGTATTGAGATATTTATATCACACGAAAATGGTCTTATACTATTGTCTATGAGGAAGGAGTAACGAATGAGACAGAACTTAAAACCTTATCGCACTAGGAATAAGGTCGCTTAAGTTGAACCGTAACTACGCTCGTCCGTACGCATCCACCGATTCTGTAATACCTGTTAAAATATGTATATTTTTCTCAATTTAACGCTAGTAAAGTTATAGAGACGAAATACCGTTCAAAGATATATTTTGCCGTATAGTTATGGGGGTTAGTACGTCTCACTAAATGTATGGATGTTATATTTTCGTTGGTAGATGTGTCCTCGTCTAATCGTATCGGGTATAGCGAGACAGCAGCAGCAGCTATTAGCCAATAACACTGATTAGATATAATTACTACTGTCGCATCCGCCGGTTAGGTTACGGTTTGTTTATGAGTTTCGAATCATATTTGGTATCCGGCTCTCGCGAGCAATCGTTTGTCTGTAGATACTCCTTCATACTTCCAAATAAAAAGTGAAGTAAAGAATAAGATGAGTTTAAAATCTTGACTCGATGGTTGTTAGAAAACGAATCAAATATGGGCCGTTTGTGTTTATAAACGGGGATTAGTTAATTAGTCGTCATGCTACGTCGACCGTTTGGTTCTTGTCACGCGTCGTGCGACACACTGACGGGTGGGTAGGTGCGGGAAATGTGGTCTCATGTTAGCCTGTGCGGAGATACAGCTCGGGTTTGTTCGTGCGAAATTTATGTGTTGGTCGGTTACGTTAAATTTGTTTCCACAAGCCGATGCAAAAAGTACAAATAAAACTTTAAACGAGACTTTACCGCCATGAAATAATATTTTTCGCTTGCGTTCCGCGATCGCGTGATATTCCACGCCGCGGATCGCCGGCTTTATGGGAAATTATAAATAAATAAAGTCGTAAAAATCAAGCTAAAAAGCTTTATTCTAAAATTATAATTTTTAATATTTTTACTTTCATTAAGGTGATTTCTTCGATATAGTTCGCGAAATTTAAATATTCTTCTGGCATTTGGACATTGTAGTTTTTTTTAAAGAATATTTAAATGGAAATGCGATACCTTCCTGTAACAATTTTTAACTAATAGTTGTGAAATATATCAATGTAGCTCATTGAATAGTTATTCCTGGAGATGGTCTTGTTTGGTTGAAGAAAAGTGGGACCTCTCGAATAATCTATCCATGAGGTTTATCGATAATTATTATTGAGTAAATATATCTTTGCTATAGTCGCAAATCGCATTTTGATCATTTAGGTATTCTGTGAATACATTTATGATCGTCATTTTTTGCATCTGCTACCTTTTCGAAAAGGTGCTTTAACATTCAGGAGAAGAAACGGCGAAAGAAACTTCTCAGCAATTACAAAAATTTAAACCAGTGCGGATCTAGTTTCTACACTGTTATTTCCGGCGTCCTTGTCATTAATCATCTATACTATAATAAATATCCTTTGCCTTAAAATTCGCTTAAAAATTCCAATGGGTAATTCATGTATCACCCTTTTACACTTTGGAATCTTATTGTAAAATCGAACTCCAAGCCCCATAAAAGAACGCTGTACCTTTTGAAGGCGATATGGAGACGTAATCAAATTATGCCTATTTCTTGTTTTACGATTGGGTGTATCACTTTTCTGCTTGTACACATTTAATTATTTTTTAATAAATACTACATAACATCGCACCCTTAGAATGAAAGGGACTTTTAACTCAAAAATTGCAATTTATGGGAAATGACGAAGAAAGTTTTCAAAAATGTATGGTCTTGAGTAAATTTAAGAGACAAATGTATGAGGTTTTCCCTTTTTCCCTTTCTCACTCATAATTCGGGATCTTTTTCACCATGGGGTTTTAGAGTAGGTTTTTTAAGTAAATTTATAGGAAAATCTGAAATTTCAGGAATTTTGAGTTAAGTCACTTTCATTCTAAAGGTGCGACATGTAAAACACAGCTGCAGTATACATAAAATGGCACGAAAAATTTAAAACTGTTTAGTGTACATCGAGAGAATTACCTCAATCGCAACGCTTGTCTTTCAATATGGTGGATTTAAAAATAATATTCCCAAATATAACCAATTATAGCCACGGTGTATGTATGTCATAATTACATTTTTATATATTTACTCAGAGCATCTATTCTGTGTAGTGTTAGCTGTAAATGGTGTGATAAATAAGAATCCGTTAAAATCATCAAAAAATTAAGTGCAAAATTTTGAAAAATCATTTCCGCTTAATGTAAACAAAAGCAATTCTGCATCACATTATAAAAATAGTCAGGAGAAGCTTCCGCCTCCACGTCCGTTCTCTTCGGTTTCGGCGGATTTTTATTTTAAATTAAAATAAAACTCATAAAGACTTAATAATTTTAACCTTTCGACCATAATCAGTATTAATAACTTTAAAATCCAATAAAACATTTCAAAATTGCATTTGGTGTGATAGTACAATTGTTTTATTCCTCTACACGAACGGTCTGATCTCAATCGAACAAAGTTACTAATTTAGAAGTTTTTTTTTTTGCTAAAGCGATTATTTTTCGCGTGATAAGGATCGATCTACATTATAGTTACTGTAGATGATTTTCAAAGAGAAGACGTTGTGCTATTTGTAATGTTTCAGTTTAGTTAGGTTATCACGATAATGAAGATTGATCCTTAATGTTCTGCTATGTAAACTAGTCTATAAATACGTATAGTAAAATTTAATTCTAAGAAAATGGCCGTTAAGGAAGAATCGATTAGTAACTGATATCGATTTTTATTAATCGATACTGTAGTTACATCCCTAATTGTAACTAAAAAAAATATTACACTAATTAGTATCAATCTACTGTAGTATCAGTGTAATATTTAAAAAGTGTATTTAAATTAAGTAGGATATTAAAATTATGGTATGGCAACACCAATTAACCGTTCGTGAGCGACTGTATTTTTGTATGAATATTTTTTCCATGTTTCTTTGTGTTGATATGATTAAGAGTTGTCGTCTTTCATCGAGTATTTCTTTGTACGTCCGCGGTCGTGGCACAGCGCTCGCCGCGCGCGTCGTCGCCTGAACTTAATTAACGATAGATATCAGCAATTTGTCTGCAAATCAATATAGGCCCAATTAAACTAACTGATGTCATTAAAATAATGTTTATTACACATTACAGGTGTGATGAATGATAGTTTCTAGGTGAATAAAAAATATTGCCTTTTTTTTCTAAACTTCGATAATTGTAAACGACGCTTATGATTAAAAATGTGACCATTGTCAATCCTATGAACATACTAAATTCAAACCGCACGTGCCAGTAGGTACGTGCCAGTAGGTACGTGCCAGTAGGTACGTGCCAGTAGGTACGTTCCAGTACGTACATGCCAGTACGTACGTGCAAGAAGTACGTATGACGTACATGTTCCCCATAACCCACGTAAAGTACGTTACAATTTATTATTGTTACAATTTTTTTATTCACATTAAATATGTGCAATCTTTACGATTTAGGTATAACATTTTAAATATTTGTTTTTCCTAAAGAAAATAATTTTCGTGACATCGCAATCCCTGTAATCATTTATCACAGATATTCAATATTTACTCCGAGCGCGTCCTGTTAAATCGATGTAGAACTCATAAGGAGTGCATTTATATAAAAAAGTTTTGAATGTTTAACATTGTGTGACGTTAGGTTTATGCTTTTTATATTACGACGAAATATAATCGAGTGAGGTTCACGAGTGCTATCGATGTTGTCGTGGCTTCATAGAGCTGCGTTTAGAGCAAACATCTCGCTCCAGATTATACGTATTGAAATATTATGGTTCTTGTTTGGACACAGTTTGTTGGTTTGGATGTAGCTTTAAATATTTAATCCGTATTTTTTGTTCTGATTAATGTACTCGATTGTTTGTTCATTTAATTTTGTATTGTCTCAGAAATCGGAGATATCGATTTTGCATCGCCTGTGTCAATATTTTGTGTGTGTGTGTACGTCGAACTTATGATTTTTGTGCGTCATATGCCGTTGTTGCCACACAGCAGTTCTAGTGGTACTTTTGAAGGTGCATTAAATGGGAGATGTGAGTCGAATTGATTTTGATTCAAACAGAACAAGTAGGAGCCGCAGCACGTGTTGACCTCGAACGGGAACTAAGTTCGTTTCGATTCGATTAAATGTAAATTTCAATCGAGAATTAAGGATACGTCTCGTAGGTGAGGAAACCAATAACTTCATTACTTTTATACCATAATCAGTTGCAATACATAATTTATAATTGTTGACACTGACGTATCGGAATCTTGATTTTTGATTCGTATCGGATAAGAAAGTGTTTTAAATTCAGACACTAATTATAATCACATCAAATCGATTGCCTTCTCATACTACTAGTTGTACATGGTTAGAAGAATTAGTATGTTTGAGGAAAATTACTGTTTAAGAAGTGTTTGAATCTTAATTGTATCCAAACAATATTATCAACAAACAAACAGCTTAAAAACAACGGATGTTTTTCGATATTATTTGATAGGGTGTTTTTTTCCATAGATTATATACCCAATCAAAGAACTGATATTTCACTAAAAATTGTGTATTAATTATCTGTTTCGTGTGTACATTGTAATATAGATGGTAAAATTTAAAATAAATACGTAATATGAGGATCTGTCTTGTAGTTATATAATGAAGAGAAAACATGTAAGAGTATAAATTGAGAAATTCTTGATGGGTTTCAGATGTGTACATTCTTATGGTGATTATTGAAAATAGTAGAAAAATAAATGAGCATCGCTGTGCTTTTGACGTGTAACAGTTTATATTATTCTACAAAACAATAGGAAATAACCAAAAAAGTGTACCGGCACGTAGCGCCATCTATTACTGAGTAGTGGAATGCATATGTGCACTCATGGCAAACTAATGGTTAAAATTCATTGTTCAGTTTGAAGTATATTCGTAGAAATCGGGACAAAGCGATAAAGGTTTTGAGACGCGTGGTGTTGGTATTTTTTTTTGTTAAGTCAGAAGTGTGTCATAGTTTTGAGGCTGCGGTGATTTGGCCATACTTGTGTTTATGGAAAGTTTATGTTGAAATTACATACGTAGTGTTTTTCAATAAAAAGAATATATGTTTTTCAACGAAACAGTTACGAAGGCTCTACTAAGTAAACGATTCGGATATTAGTAATAATTTTTGTATGAACTTTTTCATTTAAAATAGGATATCGTTTTTTATTGAACGGATTTAAAGTGAAAAAAAGTAACGAGAGCATAACTATTAAGTAAGTGTAACACTTGATGTTCGATTTTTACGTCTTTGTTTGTTTGCTTTAAAATCAGACAAGAGTTCTAGCACTGTGGATGATATAATTCGCTTCAGGTCGCCTAATTTGATTGAAAGTTCGTTGATTACTTTATTAGTACTCTTACAAGCGAGCACTAGTTTCGATCAACATTGAGGTTTTTAAGGCAGAATGGTTTTCATGTCATAAAAAATGTTTTGTTTTCGATCGGAAGCCTATCGTCTGTGTATATTACCAAATGTTGTTTTTCAGAAATGACATTATAAACGGCAATCATTTTGTCTTTGCGTGTGCCGTTTGTAGCAACCTATCAGTGATATTTCACTTTGCGTATCGTGAAATCAATTCTTGCTAATTCAAGTCAATATTATACTTAGTTAATCTGAGCGAAAACGTTTTTGGAACGAGAATATCTCTTTGTGATTTGAAGCGATTCTATGGTCGTCGTAATCTTCTTTTGAATTTGCATTTGGATATTTAAAAATATTTTGGTTCTTTGGCTGCTCTATAGACAGTGTTAATGATTGGATTGCAGATATTTTGTTGTGATGCGGCACGTCATCTCGTGATGGGTAGCTGGAACCGTTCCGCCGTTTTCAACAGACTTCTAATAAAGTTATCAGTCGTAATGAGAATATAAATTTCTTAATTTGAACATATGTATATTTTCTCAGAACTCTGTGGTATTATTCTCTTTCCAAATACGTTGCCGCTTCGCATTGTAGTTTTATGTCTACGCTTATTTTGTATAAAAGATGTAGCAATATTTATTTATTTATGAGTCGTTTTCTGCATTCTGTGTGAGTTTGGCTATTCATGTGATTTAGAAGTTTATATGACTAATAATATTGAATTTGTACGAAGTGTAACGTAGTCGGTGCCGTGCGTCTAAGATAAAGTTGTGAAGAGATATATTGAAGTATATATAATTTCTCCTATGTTTGTTGTTTTATTCATTCCATTACTTGCATCAACGAGCACGAGTGTATCTGTATAATGACACAGTATCAATGAAGGAATCGGTACATGGAATATTCAAAAAAATTGTTGCTACATGTTAGTTATACGAGTACGATGTAGGCCCGAACACAATACTCTTTTTGAATTTTTGTCCGATCATATGTTACTCGATGACTTTAAAAATTATGGACGGATTGTAATGTATTTACCACCATATGGTGGTAATTTATCATCAGGGTTGTAATCAGTAATACGGCGGAAGGTTCTGCCACATTGTTGTGATAAATTATTTTAAAACATTATTGAACTTTTGGTCTGTTTATGTTCAGAACTTGTGGTAAGATTCTCACCATATATAAAAGGAACCGACTCCGAGCCATTTCTTATAGAATAAAAATAATAATCGAAGTCGGTTCATGAACAACGGGAGTTATGGTTGTACATAAATATAAAAAAAAGACAAACACAGAACCTTCGTTTAAATCGATTAAAATAAACATACCCGCCGAATTAGCGGAACATAAAAAAGGGATATTGTCAAATAGTTAATTTTATTTTTAAACAAATAATAATTAAACACGAAACATGAATTAAATTGACATGTTTTCACATTAATTTGCAACACCATACATAAAGTTAATGAAAAAAAAAACAAATTAAATAAAATCCATTTTTCTTCGATATCGTAATGACAGAGAAAAATTTGAAAATTTAAAATTTTCTGACGGTTCACAATTAATTAAATGCATGTTTAATAACGAGTGTTTCCCCCCCGTGCTCTGACCAAGGTTTCCATCCGTCTGGGCATGCTGCGGATGATGCTGTCGATGATTTCTTGGGGCAACCTCTGCCATTCTTCAAGTAATGCGTTTCGCAACTCGCCCAGATTGTTGGGAGGTGGCATTCGTGATTTGACACTTCTTTAGCAAGTCCCAAACATGTTCGATTGGATTCATATCCGGGGACCGTGCTGGCCACTCCATGCCCAGACAGATGTTTAATTATTATTTCTTTAAAAATAAAATTAACTATTTGACAATATCCCTTTTTTTTATGTTCCGCTAATTCTGCCGGTGTGTGTAGTTTTCCGTGGGGATTCTTGGCAGTGTTGAAATAAATAATTTAGTGCTTTAACAAAATAAGTCGAAATTATAATAGACTTATAGACTTTATATTCAACTTTCCATTTCAGTGAAGAGGC
>PDGT01000002.1:390748-412946 GCA_003671415.1 Megathymus violae
GTTGCGCAGGAATCCCTGTTTCCGTTAAAACCTTGCCGAGGTCGGAGCCAGACGTTCCCCAGACGGTCGGGGGACCGAGGGTCATAGCACACATCAACTCGGAGAGATCGTCACTGTATCACCTCTGGCCGCACCGCGATTCATGAGTTGTCCCGAGGCGAGGCGAATATGATACGATTCCGACCAGTGTGCGTTGCAGTAGGGAGTTTCATACAAAGAATGCTGGACGGCTTGAGTTGATACTGTGACGATCCCTTTCCGAGTCGATATGTGTGTGACCTTAATTCGACCCTGAGCTCTGTAATTTTTTTTGTATTATACTATATTTCATCGAACCATAAGGTAAATTAGGAATTCCAAAGTGGTCGATCTCGACGCCTGGGGGTCATAATCGAGTTCGTAGTGGTCGAAATTAACGAAAACTGGTTTTGGGGGTCGGCGAGGTTTTAAAATTCGATCCCAATTAATTAACACAAATTCTTATTTAAAACTTTCAGGATACTATATATGTAAGTTGTGTTACGTATTTTGTTTTTTTAGGCTTTTGGGATCGACATAAATAAAAACTGATGTTGAGGTTTGACTAGGTCTAAAAATCGACCCCTTGTAATGTTACGTATTTTGTTTTGTTTTAGGTTTTTATAAGTTAATGGATGGTCATTTTGGAAAAGAAATAAACCAACATGGTAAAAAATTGAGACAAATAAATGCTTACAGCGAGTTACATGAGTGCCTTTTGTAGTTTTGTATTCACCAACACAACTGCTGCTGATCCGCAATGGATATTAAATAAAGTTGACGCACTGGATTTATCGCCAATCCTTTAGCAGGTGAAATGTCATTCGGCTCACATATTGCAGTCTTATCACAACACTCTGAACGGTAAATGCAGAGACGCTGCTGAACGTAAGATGATTGAAATTTCTTACACGATATTTTAAGTTGTTATGTCTATAACCTATAATCGAGCATACTGACCACGATGGAAAGTGGTCACTGCCAAAAACATCACCGACGCGTACCCGGTTAAGAAGGAAGTCGGAAATTCGTTGAGTGAGTCTCCGGTTGATAATAATTAAATGAGTCTTTTCACAAGTTACGTGATAGGTAAATGGAACACATATATAAAAAAAATAAACACATTTCATCATTTAAATATCAATTCATCATTTTATATTTTTGAAATAAAGCATAAACAATTTATATAAACAAAATAGTGTTGCCTGTTAAACGTTTTGGTCTGCCGATAGCTCCCAACCAATGCAGCGTAAACTGGGAGTAATGTCGGCGTAATTGCTGTATAAAAACCCCTTGTTGGTAACTCGACACCCGCATCCCTCGCTTCACCCTCGCGTATTGCGTCTATAGGGTGAGTAAATGAGAACAGATAAAATACATTGTTTACACTTTGGTTTTTTACTTATCTACCTGCTTCACAAAGTATGGTGTACAATTTTTATGTTACTAGCGGGTACTAGATGGTAAATTCTTACAGTGATAAATACTCCAGACATTGAAATGTAATATTTTGATGTTTGAAGAAAGGCTAGGTAATAAGCCGACGGGTAAAAATCTTTACCGCCATGTACAGGCATTCGGGATTGGGTGGTGCAACGGTAAAGAGTGGGTTTTCCGTTTTATATTTGGTCGGGAACGTGTCGGTGATTTCGTTGTCGAATAAACATGGTCAGTAATGTAATTTACCTTCAAATGATCAAATTGTTGGTTACTAATTTATTCCATTTATTGTTTACAGAAGATGGTGTTATCGTTAAAAATCGATTTACTCTCGACAACCTTAGCGTAATGACTAATGAAGATAGCAATAATATTAAAAATGGAAATTACAAGAAATCATTAATTACTATCTAGCACAAACATAAATATTAAATAGGTCTTAATTATTTACAACAACGTTTTGAAATACTTAATTTGTGATACAATTTATGCGAGCTTATTGGCTCGATAGTAAAAATATTTTAATATTCTATATAATTCCTAATTCAATCACTTCATTTTAATCCCCATTAAGATGTAGTCAGTAGCTAGTTACGAGAAAAGGACATTTTATACTCGCAGAACACTAATACTCTTTTTAGTAAAATGATGTATTTCTTAAAATTTATTCAGAGCAAAAGCAACCCAAAAGTATTTGTAGTATAGGTGGTTGTTAAATAAAAGCATTTCAATATGAATCGTTTTGAACGTGTTCTGTAACGTAAGTCGTAACAAGTCCCTACAGACAGTAATCCGATGCGCGCCATCTAGCAGGGAGTAGGATAATCACTTCGTAATTGACGTGAAGCGCGCGCTGACGACAAAACGCGGGAAAGCATCAAACGACCCATTTCCGTTTAGCCTAATAACTTTCCACTTCAACATGACCAATAAATAATTATTGTCAATTTGTTTTTGA
The DNA here is from genome assembly GCA_003671415.1 of Megathymus violae. Classification (NCBI taxonomy): domain Eukaryota; kingdom Metazoa; phylum Arthropoda; class Insecta; order Lepidoptera; family Hesperiidae; genus Megathymus; species Megathymus violae. The sequence continues at coordinate 393,165 of PDGT01000002.1, forward strand.
TTGCTCATCATTACCTTTTTGTTGAAGTATTTTTGAACAAAAATGAAAACGTTTATTGATATTTATGTAGGTATGTAAATGTTAGTGCGTTAAAGATATTTACACGAAATGTCGGCGATTTGGTTGATGATGATTTAGTGGTTATGATAGGACCCGATTACATTGCACCTAGGGATCTGGGTCCACGAAGGCTATTATTATTATAAGTAATTTTTAAAATTTTAAATAATATATTATTTATAGTAAAATTTGAAGAATTCATTGACAATATGTGTAGGTCCTGTAGGCACGATAATGTGATGAATAAACAGAAAATTTTTATTTCAGATATCAAGGTCCAGTAATTTTTGTTAAATGTGTAAAAATGAGGATTTGAACATTAATTTAATTATTAATAAAATCATATTAGAACTGTTGTTATAAATTATTTTCAGGTGATAATTATACGTGAGGTGTTTTTTTTTATGTGAATAGCCGATAAACGAACCGACAAGCCACCTGATGGTAAGCGGTCAACGTTGCCCATGAACATTAACAACACCAAAGGCATCACTAATGCGTTATCGGCCAGGAAAATCGAAGAAGGTAAGAAAGAAAGTACTGGCTCTCAAGCTCCCAGCCGGAACACGATGAGTCGTTTGGCGACTGACTTAAGCAGCAGGGTGGTAGCTAGCCAGGCAGGCTTCACGTAAAGATAATAATACCAGTAATAATATTAATGACATAATAATAATACTGATAATATACACACTTACACGAAGCTCTACCACCAAGCAGGCTGGCTTCTGTCGCTTCTTACGAGACCCTGTTTTGCCAGCATGGGATTGGGGACAGTATTCTAGGTCGCCCCAATACGGCCAAAAGGTGTGGTTAATGCACATTTTATTTTGTCATATAGACACAAAATATTTATAATTATTTTAACTTTATGATAGTATTCTGATCCTATAATTGATCTAAATAAACAGTATATAATTAAAAAATTATGATGTTTTCATTTTTTGATAATTTAATTTCTTAGACTGACGCCATGTTCGTTTGAATGTCACCGATTCCCGCGACGCGGCTTAACCTTTGCACGAATCCATTATTATTTTATGGCACTATTAGACGTCTTTAGAGTTAATGTACTGTTACGGCTTAGTTGAAGCTATTGTTATTTAAAAGTATTTTACAATGGTCCATATTGATTATAGCCACAGTTGAGGATATTTAACAAAATTTCATATTTTTTCATTACTCAGCAGTCAAGGGAAAGTGATGCTATAACGCGGTTTTGGGAAATACAGCATTCTAGATATTCCCATTCATCCTTTTATTTCAGTATAAAATAATAAGGCATATAATTTCGGGGAAACATTAATGTGACCGGTTATTGTTATGGGTGTTTGTGGTCAAAAGTGCCTATTATAATAACAAAAATTACGTTTTAGTTGACAAACAAGCAGATGGGTGATGAATGATGAATGGTAAATGGTCAATGTCGCCCATGGACATCCTTACCACTTTAGTCAAAAAACTTATTCTATATGGACCGATGTCAACTGGTAAATGATTATTACTACGAATGTATTATATTTGTAATTCTTTTCGTGTTGCTGTTAATGTTTCGTTAGTGGATAACATTATCGGTGTCTACAATTTTTAAATAATTCCGTTCATCGTGATTCAAGATATTTTGAGTTGATATTTAGCGCATCCTTTGACTAAATCGTACGTGATATTAGGCTGTACCAGCAAAGCGATTTGTAGTTACGAACAACGACCTATCTCTGATCAACTTGGAATGTTTCATAATATACGTGTCTATGAGACGGCGCATGTCTGCTCGGAGTAAGCGTCGAAAGAAGCGTACAACTGTTGACTGTACTGTTTCCCATATGCATAGTGTAATATGAGTTGTATGACCGTGCCCGTTGTCAGAGGGAATTGTCGCGAGTCAGAAATTAAAATAAGGTGAAATAAAATGCGTTGCTGTGTCACAATTGTAATGTACAGTCAAGTACCACTGTGATATTTTCCCTTGACTTTCCGTTTTCCATTTCGAGACGTTCGAAATAAATTTAATTTTAGCTGTATATGCGAGGCAACAGCTATTAGAAGTGAAAACCTCTTGCCAACCGGTGTGTCACGTCAAAAAACGAAAAAGAGCTAGTTACGATTCACATCAGCCTCCGACATCTTTATCAACCGTCAAAAGACGTCATCTTGAACCGAGAACAATTATTTTTAAACCAAGCCAGTGTTTAAGGACTTGCCCTTAAATTGCTTTGCTTGTTTAAATGTTTATAGGGTTTTAAACTCTATTTTTGAGGCAGCAAGGGCTGGGTTCACTGCTGAAGGCAATTTGGTTTTGGTGTAATACTTCCGCAGTTAAGGGTCTGTTTAAGGGCGCGTTGACAAGCTTCTGACGAGATGTTGTATAGGGTTGTCACCCACATTTCCATGATCATTTTTTATTGTTTTATTAATAAAAGGCCGATTTAATAAAATAATTAATTTTATAAATTCAATAAATAATTTAATACAAAATACGTTCTGACAATTTATATAAAGATCTTTTTACTACTTAATATTTATGTAGAGCCAGTTGGCAGCTACTTGATAACATTTTGAGCAGTGACATACACATGCACAGACACACACTCGCGCGCACACATGTACGCACACGCGCACAGATACGTACAGACACACAAATCGCAGGATTAGTTACTAAACATAGAATACATATCTTCTGACTTTCGATTTGCTGTCTATTACGTAACATGTTGTACGTATATAAAACAAAATAAACTTCCTCCTTTCAGTTTTGAGATTACATAGATGTCGAAGAGTAAGGCCTTCGTGCACAGGTAAGCTTAATAGAAGTACTCAACAAGTTGTTGAGTTTCTAACTGTTATTTTTGATCAATAGTTATTGTAATAAAAAAAACCAACCACGTGCCCACGAAATGTGTTCGCTTCTTACGCAAGCCAAATAAACCTTTACAATACATATCTGTATTATTGATATTGCCTATTATAGGTTTTCGGGGTCCGACATCGTGTAACAGGCGATTAATTTTCGAGGTGATAGACTTTGGAGAGCGTACGTGGTAATTGCGCAATTTGATTTTCACTTTTCCTGCAGCAGGTGCCGCGCCGTACGACGGAAGTTCATCCTTTCGACGCTACCATCCCTTGCGTATGAACGAAGCGCTCACATCATTTACATCTCATAATCCGAAGAAAATGCTTATTTGTGTCGGTATTCCCATTCGGTTATGTCGGCTTGAAACATCTCTAAGGCGAGATTGGAGAGGCTCTTAGTAAGTTAAAGGTCTTTCACCCCGGTCTATATCCTCACTTATGTTTAGGTGGAATTGTATGCACTTATATTAATTTTAGAAGTACTTTTAATAGAATCTTTAATAGAATGGAAAAGTTCTGTTCGTAGTTAACCGTAAATAAAAAGTTAAAGATTAACCACAGGATTAAGGTGGAAGTTTGTAAGTTTAATATTAAATAAAATCAACGCGCTTTGTGGCCGGTGATACCCCTATTGCACGTACGTTTTACAAACTATCAGATTACAGCAAGTAGGTGACGCTCCATGTACTCAATCTTCGGTGTACCTGTGTAACAAGCAACTTCTTAGCAGTATCTTAACTTTATAAATCCTTATAAAAAAAGCGTTACTTACAACGATACTGACGAGTTCATATGGTGTGATGACTATTTTTGAAATAATTCGATTAAAGAAATACAATAAAAAAAGCTTTCTGATAATTTAAAAAAAAAGCGGCACAAGTATTTTTTGCAAAAAAACACTCGCTATCATTATTATAATCATCCAACGCCATCACAAGAATATCTTGCAACAAATAACGATAATGAGGAAAAATAATGATGATGAAAAAAATTATGATAACGAGACTTAAATACCACCACAACCGGTTCTAATCACGTTAGTCTCACAAAATAATTATTTAATAATGTCTTTTACCCGTTTCTTCTCTTCTACTTATCGACTCCTCTACTGTACAGACTTTGCACTGCACTGAAAAGTTTCGAAATATTCATAAAAGGAAAATGCTGACATTCATATGAGTAAGTATTAATACCTAATAGAAGTAAATACTATAAGTCCCACTGTTTGAATAGGATTGTTGTAGCCCGTCTGAAATGCATTTTGGATATAAATGGCATGTTTCTTAGACTTACATGTAATGCTAATATTTATATTTGAAACATAAATGTTTCTTCTTAAACCGAGTTGTGTTTATTACATAATTTTTAATTGCATATTAATATGAGAGGCATTTTCTATCCTTGAATCCAATCCAACTCCTTCTACTTGCAGTGAACCTTGCTGACTAATGAACAGTAGTTCTATTGGAGGTCGGTGAGATATTTTTGTATGAATGCCGTTTTTAGAAATCAATCGTCGTATGTATTTAGCATACTTACTTGTAATTATTCATATCTTGCGGTCGAAGTCAAAATCTGTATGCAAAATCACCTACTCAATAAATATAAACCTGCTTTTAATATTAATACTCTTAAACCTACAACATCAGTGTCGTTCTAAACGAAATTACGGCTTAATAAAATCACAATTCCATCAATCTATTCACCTATCCCTAAAACCAGTTCAATCCAGTTATAAGTGGATCAAAGCGACGAATTCCAGTTTGTAATAACTGCAAATTATAGTCTTACCACGTGGTAGTACCTGCTGAAAAGTTGCAATAATGCTTAATGTAATGTCACAGAGTTTAGAATCGACTATGAGGCTCAAGGATGTCGGTAAAGTATAAAATGGCGGCGAATATCAACAATTACGCCTTTACAAAATTATGTATTGCAACCAAATTAATTTGCATAGCCTTTATTGCAAGGGACAAAGGTTTATGATCCATTGTACTATTATAAGACTATACAGATAAAATATGGCATGAAATGTCAACAATAGGTAGCCAAGTTGGGTTGTCGCGGGCTAGAGGGAGACGCGCGGGAGATCGAATACAACTCTTTTAATTTTGCGAACAGACGCTTCGATATTGAAGTGACTTGATTATTGGGGATGGTGTCATGCTATATTGCTAACTTTCGACATCGAATTGTATCGAAATACTTGGGGAATATTCGAGAAATAGAGGAAATTACTAGAATAAATTTTCTTATGTATTGAGTGTCAAGGAACAATGTTACATCATAAACACTGAATACTCTAAACCAGACAGTTTTATGACATGTTAATATCTGACCTAGCCAGGAATTAAATTCAGGAACCCTTCTTTGCAACACGAGCGCTACAGAGTCCTCTACAATAAGACTATAAACCAGGAAACCATGTTATTAAACATAATCCGACAAAGGACATTTGAAAATGTATGGAGAAACGTCATACAGTACACTCAAAAAAGAGAAACTTAAAAATCACGTTTCAAGTGGTTTTTTTTTATTTAGGATGGCTGTTATTGGTAATACAAAACAAGAATTACCACTTAAGATTTGCAGTATCAAAAAAATGGCAGTAAAAGTCACTGTCACAGATTAACGATGTCAGTTGTCAATTATAATTTTAATCAATGAATGATTAACAACAAAATACAACTGGATGCTACCCTCGTGCATCACTCCAACCTTTCACTATGGATCCCACGCGCACTTTTTCGGGAACCTTTGAAGGTGTAGCGTTAGTGCCCGGTAATTGCATTGTCTCCGTCATAGGACAATACTGGCTATTACACCGTCTGTGACGCATTCTTTTGTGTTCTTTATTGACGCAATTTTAGTTATTGGTGGGTGTTATAGGATTTGGCCCGTGTAAATATAAAAATAGTATATACGCGGACTGTTTTTTTTCCTTCAGCACAGCACCCGTATTAAACATTTTTTATTTTATATATGTATCTAACTAAGACCCTCGGAGATTGGAGGAGGAAAAATGATTTTTTTTCCAGTAATGATCCTTCACCAACGTTAGCAAGATATGCAACATCAAAATTATACCGGACATGCTAAAAATAATCAGAAATTATTTTCTTTCTTTCTTGTGTCATTTTATTTCAATACATAATTTGTTCTAAATCAAAATATATCATATATTTCGTGTGCGTGAGAGCTAAATGGGAAGTTAAGCAGTTCCATGTATGTAGATATAATTACTCACATTTTTAAACACCATCTCCAACTTCCAAAGATGAAAAAACTATGTTTTTTTATTTTAACGGTATTATTACCTCATGTAGTGCCACGAAGCGGCCAGGTACTCTTGCTTGAATGGGTAGAAACGAATACTTTTTAAACATATTTTACAATCATTGCCTCGTTATGACTAAATCTGTCATAATTTCGTTACACATCATACATTAATGTTACTATCTGTCAACGCTTATTCGAATCAAACAACGTCATTTAACAGACATGCGGGAAAGGGGCACAGGGTGAAGAGAGCCAGTTGATTTGGTTTATTAAATTGTTGATACTTGATTGTAGTATATGATTTTGGGATGGTCAGGGTGAATTGTACGTGTGTAATCATGTTTACCCACGAGGGGGAATCTTTTTAAGTTTCCTGCACTTGGTCGCTCTTTAGCTTTGGTGGTTTATTTATCAGATATTCGGCAACTACTACAAATCGGAAGCTACTTTCCGATTTGTTTGTTCGATGATCAGAGAAAAACTTTGGCGAAATCTCAACATTTTGTTGCCCTGAGTAAAACCCTTAAAGAAAAGACTGGATGGACGTGAGTTTAATTATAGTCATGAGTGCGCTCTGTAAATGCGAGTAGGAAAAAAATACATCTCAGGAATTTCTTGCCGCTTCTTTTCCCGGGACCACTCACGGTAGGGATTTGTTGAAGCGATGGCGTAGTTTGACTTTCGAAAACTGTTTGTAAAAACCAACTTCGAATACATATTGTTTCGTTAATTAATTCATGGACAAACTGTCCTAAAATATTGTTCCCAGTGAAGTACTTTGCTTGCACTGGTTGCTTATCTAACTTATTAACGAATATATCGCACTTTATTTTCAAATTTTAACGTACATATAATTTGATATCGATGTAGAAGCCTAAGCAGTTGTTTTTGTTTATTGTGAACATAATACATTAAAAACTACTGAACAGAAACGACTTCTTCCTCGTGTATTTAACGCTTCTTGTATATATAATGAATCATAATCTAATGAATTTTTCATTATGGAAAATAGATTGGAAATTTCGGCTACTGGTGTGCTATGTCAACGTTAAAGCTACAGTGCGTTCGTGTGTGTTCTCTTCATCGGCTGTAGATACGAGTAAGATATCGCACTTAATTACGATGTTATTTTGATGGAAGCGTTCGATTTCGCCTCAGGATTTACATTATTTATGTACACTACAGTTAATTAACAGTAACATTTGTGAAATCCAAGTACAATGGGCATTTTTATCACGATGACAGCAATATTTTCCGAACATTTTTTTGAGGTAATTTTTTGGTTGATATACCCTGTATGGTAAGGTAATAATGCCGCACACCCTAAATTATTTGAACCACACGACAAAGTAATCTACTGAACATCAAGGTGACCTGAACAATATATATTTTACCGTGACGTCGGGGATGACGTAACAGACTAATGATAACTGCCACTTCGTACATTTAGATATCTTAGAGTTTGGTGGTAACAAAATGTATAACGAAGCACGCGCAGTGCCATGGCATGTTGTCCTCCAAGAAGCGGATCTGTTGCTTTGTACTCGGCCGGCAGAACATCGGTAGAACTCCGATGAAGAATATCCATCGTAAGTAATCATCGGATTACCCGTCTCTATTCAACCTACTTAACGCATAAAAATAATAAGTATCTAGGCCCTCTGTACTAAAGCACCAGCGAGGCAAATTTGCATACAACCAGTTAATTCTTGTGCTTATTGCTAATACTATCTCGACAGTCAAGTAACATACTGTTACGTGAGGATTTACGGGTACAAAAACACCCAAAATAGTTCCGCAAAAACTTTATTTTATTATTAGCAAACATAGCAGGTATTTTACTCGTAGAGAGAACTCTTCGCATTCAAGTTCGAAAAAGCTCTACTTATACCGTTTGTCGGGTTTCGAGATAGCTCCTCACTTTTCTCGTTAACAAAGATTCTTTACAAAACAACCGTAAAATACTAGATCGGTAGTAAAATCCGTGCATTTGACATTTGACAAACACAAAGTGTGAGGGCGGAAATCGAATAATGGAACGTGTTACATAAATAACAACATTTACTGTTGCATTTGACGATCCCAAAGTCTAATTGGTAGTGACTCTGCCTGCCGAGTTAAGGCTCCTGGGTTCGATTCCCGGTTGAGGCAGACGTTTTTATGATAGATAAATGTTTGATCTCGAATCGTGGGTGTTTGTGGTGTTATATTTGTGTTATCGTGGTTTGTCCACGCCTCACGCAACAAAGTAACATGGGAAAACTTGTCTCAGAAGTAAAAGCTTTCAACTGTCATTGCTATTATGATGATAATATTAAAAATAAAATTCAATTATTGCCACACAAAAAAAGACAACAAGCTTAAAAAGACAAATATATTTATATTCACAACAAAAAATAAAAGGGTATTAAAATTAATGGGCACAAGGTGGTGTCTAGGTATCACTCTACGTGCAATCACGACCCCACGCAGTGCTGTTTTAAGGACACACCCTCCCCCCATTATTAATATTAAAATGCGAGAGTGTACGCAAAGAACTCCCCGATACCGAGTCTGGCTGTGTAGGGATAACTGACATATATCTGAACGAAACATTTCTTATGTCAAGGAATTTAGGAAGGAATAACCACAACCAACCTGTAGTTTGGTTATCGACGACTATGTTTAACTGTGTGTTTGTTCATCCTAACACGAACCCTAAGTCCGGATTGGTACATTTCATAGAGAACATTATGAAGAACTCTCGGACCCACCCAAAGACTTACTCACAATGTTTCCTTTCGCCGAACAATGTAATAATTAATTTTTAGTACGCAGACCGACATTTAAACAAATAAACTGTTCCTACTAAAAGAACGAACAACATTAATTGGTCGTAAAAACACCACAGTATAATACTAGAGTGTGGAGTGCACAATCTACCCATTTAAAGTTAGAACAAACTCAATAATAAAAAATATTTTTATCTACACGTGTCAACTATTAAGTAAATTGATTACCGAACGGCCGACAGCCAGCGGGTGTCGGACAATAGACAATTAAGGGTAAATTGTGCGTAATTTTCCGACGTAACAAAGTTTATGCTGAACGTGTGACCATCGCTAGCTTTCATATACATATACTATAAAAATTTTGAATGCGTATTGGAGATTGTTGAAATGAAATTCTGTTATTATTTTGCGTTAAATGGTCGGTAAACTAACGCGTAGGCGGAACAATAAATGGTGGCTCAATAATGGGGTCATTTTGGTCCGTGTCCAGCAGTAAGGGTCGTCACGGATGCGTTCGTTGTCGCGGCACGGCACGACACGGAGCATTCGCTTGTTAAGTGGCGTTACAATGTAGTGTTGTAATACGTTATAACACGATTGATTTAAGAAGGGTGCTTGTTAGCTAGGCAGGTAAAGTGTTTGTATTAGGAGCGAATAAGTTTAAAAATTTAGGTGGATGGATTGCGAGACAGCATTGAATCTTAAGGGCTATAGTTAAGCTTAATAAATAATCCTTGCAATTTGCCATGTAACGTCTTTGCCTTAATTATTTACTGCAAATAAAAATATTTTATTTTATCTATACTGAAAGTCAGCGACCTCGACAGGAGGGACCTGTGAGCTGGGACTATAGTCTGTTGTGTAGCAGAGTGCACGACGAGCCGAGGAGGTTGGCTTAGTCTCGAATGCAGCCCCAAATACGGCTTTTTGAATACGAAATTCTATCATTTTATTCATGTGTTACGCAACAACTATTATCATTACACGTTTTAACAATTCTTTCATAAACAGTGGTTAAAAATGAAACGAAGGTGATTGCGCAATTTAATATTTTTGAACGTTTATTAAATAGACTTACATAACCACGTTATTCAATCAAATATTATTTACAATAAATATATTTATTACTAATTCATATAAATACTAACAATTTACTCGTACTTATTTGTCAAATATATCGATTTATAAGAAAAAAAGTAAATATGTAAGAAACAGCTGCAATTTGGAAAAAAATCAAGATAATTTGAATTTTACGGGCTATAATTTCAGCTACATAAGTGACATGCGATTGCAATGTAACGTTTTTGTATTTGTACGTGCAAATATAAATTCTATTTTATCTATATCGAACGTTGTACTTAACATACCTGTCTGATTTAAATATTGTAAGATCGTATTGTAAAATTCGTAATTTAAAAATCTTAAAACGTCATTTGTGACATACCTGTAAGGGATCGACTATTTATAAAGGAATGTTACCAACAACGGTTTATATTTGTAGCTACTGGTTATTAGGGATACTCTATATTTACTAAATAAAAATATATTTAAAGAATGAGAACAATTCTATTCTAGGTATATAATCGTTATTTGACAAATAAGACATCTGGGTATTTTGCAGTTCCACAATCATATCTACCTAAGTTCTTAAATCTGAGACTAGATCGATTACAAAGACTAGATAATAACACATATTTGAAGAACTAGAAAACCACACTTATTTTTATACCTACTGTACTATTATTGCACATCAAAGTTTGATTGCTATTTGGATTGACACTAGCGTACGACTTTCCATTTATAGTTATAAATTATAGTTATTAAGTATTTATACTCCAATTTCCAACAAATCCCGATCATTCTATTAAAGCTTCCTGATCTCTTCCATACACGGCTGCGAGGTGGGGGAAACGCGTTCCCGGAATTTTAAGAGTTCCGGGAAGACCAAACCATGAGGAACCACCATGTAAAAGATTGAATTATGTTCTTATGTTATTTTTTCTTGTGATAATGAAATTACGTAATACTTAGACAATTTTTTTTGGCACGAAAGACTCATCTGTGCTTTCATAATGACATATTCTCTGAGAGATACATTTTGCCGCCACAAATAATTCATCGTTAAGACATGTCATGGGATTACTGTAAAGTATTTATATCTCATAAATAATCTCTAACATGATCACCTGATCTTCTATTGTCTATTGTGATTACCAAATGACATCGTTGATAGCACTAACTAAATATTAAAAACAAATGTAGGATATACTTTCGGTATATAGATAAATATATTATAAAAAAATATATAATATTATTTCATCGGGCCACTTATCACGTTGCCGCCCATAGACAACCGTTACGTCAAAGGTGTCACTGTGTCGTAAACAAATGGTCTTAACTCTTTCTGCAAATCTGCTATCAAAACAGGAAAAAATTGGCTGGCTCAGTTCGCACTTCTGTTTTGTTATGTTGGCATTAAATATATTGAATTCAAGTTTACAAGAACCAATGTGTGTGTAGATATGATAACGTAAATAAGTTTTATCTATAGTTAGAATTATCAGATAAAATATGCAGCTGACCAAGGATTCCATTATTATGTAGCTATGAGTCATAACTATCATTTATAATTAATATGAAAACAAAGCGAAATAAATTAAAAAAAAAATTGTTACTTCATAATTCCGCACGATGGCGCTGCATTGAACTTTTCCAAAAATTATCTAAAATTGTAGGTTAGAATAGGTACAGGATGTCCAGACTATATTTTAGGGCGTTGTAATTATTAAATCTTTTTTTTATTTCTACTATTATTTGCATAGTATATTCATAGATAAACATTATATTAATCTACGTATTGCTAGAAGGGTAGTGTTGTGTGTAATTTGTTTCCCCCACGATGTCGATGTCACTGTCGCTGTTTTCGGTCTCGGAGTCCGAGGTCTGCGTAGTTGACATCCTCGAGTCATCCTGGAATTAAATATAGGCTGAGAACAAGGTTCTATTACTAACAGGCGATAAATGCGTTGGCAGGCAATCTAGCGGCAAGTATTCAGTCGTAAATTCGCGTTTCTAGATAACACCAGGTCATTACCGATATGTTACTGGTTATTACTAAACAGTAATTATTATTGCAACTGGAACGTGTTAATAATGAAACGGTTGAAGAAAGGTGGTGGAAGACCAAAAAGGTAAAGAATTTTATCATGCACGGTTACTGTCCAAAATACGTTATTTTTTCAGAACCTAGCGACCTCTGACAAAAGAAATCTAACGCTGTTGTCACAACATATCGTTTTTTGTTACACAACGAATCTCGACTTAAGTATAAAAATGGATTGATTTTACACACCGGAATTGAAAACTAGTTGAGGTTAATCTTAAGAGAATAACGAATGGTTAATCGAGACTAATACTGACCGATATGCAAATTTCTACAACTTTTCTCTTCGTTTTGTTGTCGATTAGTTGCTAAGCCTTATCAGACGTATTACACAGACTCTGTTCATCGTGAGACTTCTCGTTTGGCAACTACCCTCCCCACTTAAAGATTAGTTGGCAACTACCTTCTCAACCGACATACATAAGACAATATGTTATCTCTATTGAACAGGGGCGTGCGCTTCTTGTAGGCAGAAATGCAGTGCTTTACTTGCTATTCACACATATTTTAATAAAACGTTCGTACGTTTTAGATGACTTTAAGTAATAGTAAATAAATGAATAAACAAAATATAATAACTTAAAAACGCCTAATATTTTATTAATAACACTTATTTGCAAGCACACAAACATGTTTGCCAGGCGTTTGGCAACAAGCAAGTGGCGCTGCAAAATATTGTATCTAATCAGCCAAGGCATGCCGTCGGGTTCCGCAGGAGATTTGTTCGCATGTGTGTAGTAATTTTGGTGTCCGTGCACCATACAAAAAACCACCCACACCCATGAATATCGAAAGCCGCGACTCCAGCGGCAGGCTACGGAAGTTCGGCAGTTGTCGGGAGTAATCGGAAATGTTCGATGCCTCTAATCCGAGTAAAAATAATAGACGGAAATTAAGACTAATTAATCATTTATGTACATTATACATTTTTGTTTAGTAAGGTTTTATTTGTTTAAATAGCAGAAACGTTTTGTGTTTCGCGGGGGCCATTTTGCTTTTTTCCTGTAATAAGCATTGTTTACTATTTTGTTTGCGCCAGTATATTTATAGTTTTCTTAAAAGATTTTTCATTTTAACATTTCAAAGTGTGTACATTTAACAGTTTATTACTGAGTTTCTATAATAATTGTAGTGATTTGCTTTTACTAGTGCGTCTGTTGAATTTTTTTAAATGTTATTTGATTGTGAGTTTTGTGTTGAAAATGTGTGTTTATTAAAAATTAAAAATAACAACTTCTCTCAATTGTCATTCAGTGAAGATTCTAATTGTGTCTAAAGGTGGGTGTGTACCCGATTTACAACAATTAAAGCAGCAAAAAGTGAATGTAACTCGAAAGTTTCATGTTAAAAGTTATGAAACGTATAACTGGCTGTGTGGTTGTGTACACACGATTAAATTATATTGTTTTCCTTGCATATTGTTTAGTAATTCTAGTACAGCGTGGACTGATTCGGGATATTCAGATTTAAATAATTTCTATTCCGCGGCAAAGAAGCATGACCATACAGAAAAACATCTGAAGGCCTGCTTAAAATTAATTACTTTTGGTCAAGTAGCCGGAACCTTGAATGTGTGGAAATTGAAGCTGACTGGGTGAGTAGTCATAATATTTTAGCTTGTTATTTTATTTATTAGAATTTGTTCCGCCGCGACGATCGATCGCTGTTTTGTCTGCGTTGCCGTAGAAGATGTACATGAATAGTAGTACATCTAAGACTTGTTCTATTTGCATGGTTTCCGACTTAGAGATCCGTCGCGTGGCTGTGGCTATGCTAAAAATCTATAAAAGAAATAGTTTTTTTCACCGAGTACTCCGCCGCATACCCAGTGTCATAATCTTGTGCACGCCGCTGCTATTGGATCGATCGTTTGAGCACTCACCTTCCTGCAATCGGCGGACTGCGGCGTATGTTTTGTGGTAAAATCCACTGCGGCGGAACCTGCAACACGAGAAAACAATTACTTATCTATATACTAATAATAAAATTCTAACTGAACGATATATGAGAAAAACATTATTACGGGCCTTTATTACCGCAATAGGACACAAAACAATAGTTGTTAACATTTTTGTGTTTTACTGTGCGTTTGTACCCGCTAATCTCAGAAACGGTTTAACCGTTTTCGTTCTGGTTTTCACTAATGTATTGCAGTAAACGTCACTTAATACTTAAAGTTTGTTTATTTAAAATAATGTTAGGCATAGTTTTCGTGAAGCGAAGAGGTGGCAGTTTTCTAATTTTAAATATTACATATACCCGTAACGTACTTATATTGTGTAGTAGGTACACGAGAATATATAATATATTTTAAGTGATACTTTGTATAAAATTATAACTTTCAACGTTATAATTTGAAATACTTAAGCAATAAAATATAATAAAAAATTTGAACTAATCTTTATAAAAACACCGGAGATGTTATAAAGTTGTATGGTTGATATAACATAGCCAGATAAAATATAACAGTTGTTGATGTTTAAATCTTTTACAGTTTGAATGAAGTGTGAAGCATGTGCAACTCACTTGTGGGGCGAGGCCCTCGAGAAGAACGGGGAGGCGCTCGCCGGCTTTCGACAGGGTCTGGGACGCTAGCCTGTTAAGCAAGCTGCCAGCGTATGGCATTTCCTCTGGCCTTATCGTTTGGATAAAGGACTTTCTGAGTGTTCTGAGTGGTTTCTCCGTGTTGTCGTCGATGGTAGTTCGTTGCAATTAATGGCTACTAACGGCGGAGTTCCTCAGGGGTCAATTCTGTCCGCTACTCTATTCCTGCTGCACATCAATGATCTGCTCAAGCCCGGTATCTATGGATATGTAGATTACAACACAGTAGTGGAGAGATACCTTCCAGCCAGCCAGCAGAGATGAAATACAGTCCGAAGGAGAAGCAATGGTGGAACGTATAAGTCTCACACGTCGGGCGCTGTCCGAATGGGGCGATGCCAATCTTGTGAGATTCAAGGCAAACCAAACACAGACGTGTCTGTTCAGCGCTATGAGGAGCCCGTTTACCTTGGCTCTTACTTTTCAGAATGTGTCCTTGGAATGCCCTGATCGTCTTCAGCTGTTTAGAGTTGAAGTTTCGTCGCACTTCAACTTTGTTCGAATTAATTCCCCCATCACCGTTCCTCCGTCGAACAACTCCACGTACGGTAGGTATCCACCTTTTCGTAGTGAACGTACCACCTGCACTAACGACGCGGTTTGCGTCCTCATTTACCGGAGTAACCTGCCTGCGTCGGTGACCCCGCTTACATACGATGTGGCAGTCTTCAAGAGGAGAGTGAATAGGCTATTATAAGTTGGTGCGTTCACCATCTTTATACTTCATCACCACTTACCATCACGTGGGATTGTTGTCAAGCATTGACTTATTTTATGAAACGCATTTTTGGATATTTTTGAATTAAAATATCTCTGATCAAATATCGTTGTTATTAACAGATCCTGCAGAAAACCTATGATAATTTAAATTTATAGATACAATAATTTCGATAGCTTAGGAATGAAATAATCTATAAAACGTTCGATTATTTTATATTTTACGTTACAATTAAATTCGAATTACCCGAATTGACTACGTTCAAAATGACTTACTTAATTGATTAAAGTCAGTTAGATTCGTTTTGAACTTACCTAATTGATTACAAGTAATAATTAAATAACAACTTATAACCATTATTAAAATTTTGAATTAAAAGTTTTTTAAGATAGTACATAGTTTTCAGAGGCTTCATCGTTTTCAGATTTTCTTCGCGACGTCCACGTCGCCAAAACAGCCTCTAAGTAGGTACCTTCCCCTTGCCTACCTATGAACGTAGCAACCCAAATTAAGTTAAGCCCATTTGGATAATAATAGCTCTTAATGGAACACAATGTGGTATATTTTTCCCTGCACCAGTTACCAACGAATACCCCGCATTAAATTGTTAACGTATGCCATTTTAAACTAAACGTTAGGAATTGGGAAATAGGGCTGAAAATGTTTTATCAGAGAATTTCAAGACGTTTGGTTACCATGGCAACGAAGACGTCGCCATCTTGTCTTCGTAATTGAATTAGGGAACGTCTTGAGTTGTGGCGCGAAAGCGGCGATTCCAAATTCAATTTGTTCGCCTTTGAGGTTTGCTCGCTCAATTATTCGTCTTTAGGTTTTGCGACTGGCAACACACACAACGAGCTAAATGAGTGTGTGCGTGTATATTGTATTTATGTACTTCGACGTCATACCATCAGTGGTTGATCATACGATCAGTGGTTGTAGCAAAACCTAACGAATTATTTCATGCGGAAGGCCAAGTGAAATGTCTGGTCAATTGATGATGAACCCATTGATAATATACCACTCTTGTATTCTTTTATATTAAATCACATGAATGTGACAACCCTGACAAAATAACGGAATATCGAGAGAGTCTCAGCATTTATTCCAACATCAATGGCTATGGACTCTGCAAGATTTAACACTGTGGTGGCTTGTAGCCCATGAACTCAAAGGGTAGTAAGGTCTAATTCTTTTACAGGAGTTCAAATATAGTTTGACAACATTTATACCTATATTTTAAATTATTACAGTAATGAACCGGTAATGAAAAATATTTTTGCGAAATCATGAATTTCAAATGAAGAACAAAAATAATACTAGAAAAATCTATGTAGTGTTGTCAAAGGTTTAAAAATTGTTAAAAATTTGCGGAAATCAACAATCTATGTTACTCATAAATTAGGTTCACAGTCAAATGCCCTCTCCAGTGCGGATAAGTAACGTGTTTAATGACAAATGCATAAATCCGTACGTCGCCGAAGGCCTCCTTGCTTAATGGTTAGTTAATTATTGTCTGTTAGCTTTTTTTCTGCGGTCGTCTTCACCCGTCCTAATTTGCAACAAAAAGGTTGTGAATATGCCAATTTATTGCAACCAAGAGAGCATTAAAACTCAATTTATCATTCTATTATATCTACCTGTTACATAAATTTTTGAGGTTATCAAAATCGTTAATCGTTGAGACATATAGAGAGAGACTTCGATTTATAGTGTGTGTCATAAGCTCGTTCTTAATACAGATTATATAAAATTTCAATACGCCAACCATATTTATTTTTGCAATGATGTAGAAAATTATAAAGATTAAGATAATTGAGTTATACTACGATCAATATAAGGGATTATTCTAGATGGTATTGCGCGGAATATAAAGACGATTTTTTTAAATTTAGAAGTCGACAGTAATTAACAGTTAATTAATATAAAAGTTATTGCTTCAGAAGAAACTCCATATAAAGATATATTTATCGAAATTAATGAAGCAATTATTTAACCAATGAAGCTCGATAGCCCGACGGCTTCTGTCAATCGTGTTAAGCAGGTTTGCCTGCAGATTGGTCGGCCATGGACGTGAGCCAGGCGCGGTCCCTTCGTAGGAATCCTGAACCTCTCCAAAATAGTTCACCTCAAATTAACAAATTTAACAAAATAGGACAATTTACAACAATTTAATCAATTATGAAATTTCTGCTTATATTCTTGAATGTGTTGTCATAAGTATTTTGTCCAGTAAAGTTTAATTTACTCGACTTATTATAATATTAATAATATATTATAATTAATTAATAATATAACCCTCAAGTGTGACCGCCCCCTGACGTGGACATTCGTTTAAGGGCCGCTACCAACTTATTGTCGACCGAGAAGAAAACGATGGATCCGCCTCCTTTTTTTATATTAAGAGCCGACAAACGAGCAGACGAGCCACGTGATGGTAAGTGGTCACCGTCGCCCATGGACATCAACAAGACCAAAACTATATCACTGATGCGTAGTCGGCCAGGAAATGAGAAGAAGGTAAGAAAGAATGTACTGTCTCTCAAGCTCCCAGCCGGAACACGACGAGTCGTTCGGCGGCTAACTCAAGCAGGAGGGTGGTAGCTAGCCAGGCAGGCTTCGCGGAAAGATAATAATATCACTAATACTAATTATGACTTAATAATAATACTGATAATCCTTACGCGAAGCCCACCACCATGCCTCTTAAACAACCCTATCTCATAACGCTATAAAAAAAGGTATCTAAAGTACAGTTCTAGAAAATGCAGCTGTGTGCGTTTTTAAATATCCAGTACGATATTTACACGGGTACGTCTGACATAATAAACATTATCAAGAACGAAATTATATGGCTACAAAAGTTCTGAAAATAATAAGAACTACATTTGTAACCAATGTTAAGGCGACGGAGATCTGCTGCTGGAGACACGCGTGGGTGGCAGTGACCACACGGCCTGTCTATTCGTTTGCTGGCTATTACTATAAAAAATTGTTAGATGAATTGGATGCTTACATTGGAAGTAATTAACAAACTACTCGCCTCTTCACAGTGACAAGAAAAGATGTGCATAGGTTTATAAGCTGTATTTTATGATCATCTTATGACATAATTTGTAAAATACTTATAACGAAAATTGTATATTTGTTACGTAAATAATTTGATAAAAAATCCCGCGCTTATAAAATACGTTTTTAAAAAATTGAGGTATTTTGTTTTAAGTTTTTCACCTGGCAACACACACATGCTTATACATAGATAGACCCTCCCTCACTTGGATGAGTTGGTAAGTTGAACAATTGAACATCAGCTATGTTAAACAATATTGGAACTTGTAATTGGTTCTAAATTGTTGTTCGAACTATTGATAATATTATCTGAACTTCAGTCGAGGCATTTCTGATAGTTGTAACGTCTTGAGAATTTTAGGTATGTCTAGGTAGTTTTAACTTATCGTAAGTTCCATACACTGATGTGCAATAGCTACATAATAATTATGATATTATTATAATGCTAGTAAATCCCCTTCGCGTCGCTTCAGACAAACTTTACTTACGTTTAGACCTCTACCTGCATTGTTTTACGACTGGGCATTTCTCGTTCTATAAATTAGAAATATATTCATTTATAACTTTTTTTTATTGATGGATTGAAATGAAATGAATCTTAAATGTTAAATAATATTTACTGCAATATATTAATAAAACCTTAAAGAATTCAGTTAAGCCATTTCTAAGATTAGCGCGCACAAACTCACAGACAAACAGACAAATTGTAACAACTGTTGTTTGGCTTCTATTGCGTTAATGAAGCCCTCTAATATAAGTTTTTCTCATATATCTTTCATGTACAGAAAGCGATCAGTTAAATTTTTATTAGATGTATGTATTTTTGGTTTGAAATCCAGCTTTCCATAATGATTTCAGGTTCTGTAGGTATGAATGCTGCACGTTTTTAGCAAATAAATTATCACTTACTTTGATAACGAAAAACTTTATGTGGAATCCCGCAAATCTTTTTTTTACAATTTTTGTTACAATTTGGTGCAAATAAAGAGTTTGTATAGTTTATGTTCTAGACCTAATATAAAACACACCATCAAAATTACTGACCACAAAATAAAAAATAACATTCCCATGAAATTTTGTGCATATCAATGTAGGTACGAGTACCATCCTATCACTTCAGTTTAGTTAATCTATGTACATATAATACGTTAAAAACAACGCAATACTACTTGAAGTATCTAGGATAAAGAAACAGGTACCTCTCTGCTGCTGCTGCTTGCGCATCTGCTTCTTGTGCTTCATACGGCGGTTCTGGAACCAGGTCTTGA
>PDGT01000002.1:412951-491534 GCA_003671415.1 Megathymus violae
ACAGGTTGAGCGCACCCGCCAGCTCCACGCGCTCCGGAGTCGACAGGTAACGCTGTGACTCGAACCGCTTCTCAAGACCTGCATATAGAACTCCTTGATGTACCTAATACCGCGAACCGTAGGAAACACTCTTTATAATAATAGTGAAAATAATAGTAGTACTAGAAATAATAGCCTTGAAATAATAGTGTTGAACCAGTTCCGCGCAGGCTTAAACTTTTGTAATACACATGGCGTGTTGTTTTAATAGATGTGCTGAGGAGTTTCTTTCGCCGTTCTTCTCCTCATGTTAAAGAACCTTTTCGAAACGGTAGTAGGAGCAAAAAATGACGTGCATAAGTGTATTTACAGAATACCTAAATGATTAAATGATTTTGAATTTGAATATATATCGGTGCATTTCTTGGTATTATGATTGTCAATTGCCCGCCGTGACCGCTTACCGTGAGATATCTGCGACATTCATGTGGCATAGTCGGAAATGAACCTGCCTGTCGAATAGGTTAAGGGTTTATGTCACAGATAAATGTTTATCGGGTCGGGTGTGCGTGAGTCTTTTGTTTTGATACTGGCTTCGATGAGAAAAAATCCTTATGGAAATCTGCTAAACCAAGACCGGGTCCAGCAGTAGAAGAATTAAGAGTTTTTTTACATAAAATAAGTTAATGGTTGACAACAATCCCACCTGATGGTAAGTGGAGATAAATGATGAACGCACTAACTTATAAATGTCTATTCGCTCTCCTCTTGAACACTCCCACATTGTAAGTATCCGAGAATAGAGTTGTTGTTGTAGTAGAAAATAAAAATATATCGGAAATCACCATCGCAGGTGTTTGCCTACCTAGCTGTGTCGCCCTTTAGTTAAAGTCCTGTACCCGTGTCCGAATTCTACACGCTTTCCGATTTTTTTACTATGTGCGTGTTACAAATTAACTATCACGTCGGTGAAGAAAAACGTGAAAAAACCTATACACCTGAAAATTATTCATAATGTTCTCAAAAGTGTGATAAGTCGCCAATCCGCAATTGGCCTGTGTGACGGACTATTGTCTTAAACTTTTTAATTGTGAGGGGCAACTCAATATTAGGACAATTATGGACCGTAACAATGTCTAATGATGAATATTTTTTACTTTTTCTATTGCAAAGTTAAACAGTTACAAAGCGGATTTTCTTCCGCATCCGTCTTTGGTATTATTTATAGAAAACCTTGTGGAAACGCCTACTTATCGTCTTTCCAGGATTGAAAAAATAACCTTGGTGGGTCAGGGAACTCATCTCCGACCGCTAGCGGAGCCGTCAAAATATATGATTAATCATCTACCTCACCTAGGCTCAGCACGTGAAGCGGACCGTCGATAACTTACCAGTAAGTTGAGGGTCGGAGAAGACAGTTCTGGCCTTCCTTCGTCGGCAGTGCTTCAGCGCGGAGAGTGATAGCTCGGATGGTGTGAACAGCGCGTGATACGGCACCCCTGAGGAAGTTAAGTACGATTAAGGATTGTTCTAGGCGGCACACGGTATCCATAGGGGCTAGAGCCATAATTCTGGTGTTTTATATTCGACAATATTGTCTGCGTTGTGTACAAAGCTGTATCGTGGGCGAAAGTTTTAATTAAATAGGATCTGAAAATTTTAATATATGGTAGGTAAGCTTTGTTATCGATGGCAAAACATTTTTTTTAATCTTACCTGTCCATCAGAAACGGTGTTAAGTGGAATACAACTGACAAAATATATTGAAACTTGGAACATGTATTTAATATTATTAATAAATTTCTGAAATACTTTGTATCCTGGGAAATAAATCTATTCCCGTGGGAAAAGAGACAAAAGTTACTATAAATGTTATGTTAAGACTTTCGGTTGGATTGTCAAATAGTCTTTAGTATGTATGTGACCGATGGGAATATGGGATCGTAGATACATATATTGTATAAAACTGAACGTAAAACATTATAGGCTTGGCTTGGCCTACTGAAGTATGACAATAACTTACGTTAATATTGCAACATCATCGTCAACCAACATCGAAGAATTGGTAGATTAAATATTGCGTAGTGTGTTGAATTAGTGTCCCCTTCGGGAATTTAAATATTCTTTGTAGTTTACGAAGATATGGAAAAACTGCCAAAACGCACTAGGCACTTGGTCTTTGGGTACCGTGGCTCTAACAACAGTTAGAGGAGAATATTTTATCCACTCCTCTACTCGTGGTGACGCACCAATATTGTCAGGTCCCTTCTGGTGAAGATATCTGCGCTCTGTCACAAGCCAGTTTGATCCCGACGGTACCCGTGCAGGGATCAACTGTGTTTTACAGTTTTCATATATTCAGTGATGTGTTTGATGCTGTCTTTTCGTGGCAGTGAGTATTTACTTTAGGTCGATCTGCGGTCGGTTACTGACATAAAAAAGTTTCCAACGGCCATTGCGAACATGGCGTAATTAAAAAAAATGGGGATTGTTAGGAGTGTCGAAAAAAATATTTCGTGTTTTATTAAAATAAAACCTACAGAGTTAAAATTTTATTTCAACGGAATAGTTTTTGAACAATAGTTTTTATATCTATATATTTATCATTCATAACAATTTAATAACAATGAATTTCCGTAAAGTAGCGCCTGATACTATTAATGATATTACAATGAAAGAACGGTTAATCGGAACCACGGCAATTCAATACTATTCGAAAGATACATTATTTTGGATGGACATAGACTATATGGTAAAAAATAAATTCTGTCTTTCTGTCTGAATGCAATATTTTTAAAATATATTAATGGGGATTTGGTTATTGTTTGTCAATACAAAAATCAAATTTCGCGCAGAGAACCGAGGATGGGTTATTAGTATTTAAATAAAATACTATTAAATATAGTTGTTGAAATTTAGAATTATTTGGTCGCTTTTAAATAAGCTTGTAAATTATTCCAGTGTGAGTTTGAATTAAATTAAAAATACATGATTTATGACAAACATGGCAGCATCTGATTCACATCCGTTTTTTTAAATAAAGAAAAAAGTTATCTGTGAACGTACCTTGTGTCAAAAAGTATGGAGTCTCCACCGCTTTATATGCGTTTGGTGCGTGCAGGTATGCTCCTAAAGCGCCCATCACTTGTAAATAAGATCCTTCTCGCGGAATTTGAGACCTCACATCATTTGGAACTGGAAAATATTTCGGTTCTGGTCTTTCGTAATCAAATCTTCTAGGATCTGGTATTGGCTGTTTGAAGTTCTGCCTTTGTCCTCGATATAGAATATCTTCGATTAAAAAAGATGTTTTCGAATTTTGTTCTTGACGGTGTGTGTCGTTAGGTGAATCACTTCGTGTTTCGTGATCCATTATTGTAGATTTTACACATATACAATGTTTGGCTAAAATGTATTGTCTCGCATCTTATATATAAAACACACTTTTCACCACCCTTAATATTTTTTTTATTACCTTCGCGTAATAAGTTTACATTTACTCACACAATATTTAAACTATGATCAAAAACTTATTACAGTCGATCACACATTCCACTGTAGTAAATAAAAATCTAAAGTACTTCAAACACAAAAATAAATTATTGTTTCAGAATTAAAAAAAAATATTCAATCAAAAACAAATTAAAACGATTTTATATGAATGATTATATTTTAGTCCGCGCAAATTTATCTGGGTACGGAATATGGCGGAAATTACTATAATCGATAATTATTGACCGTAATTGTCGGTTTGCGCGTTGTTTCTCGAAACGAGCCGATTTGGTGCGCGGATAGAGTTTAACTGGCGTCACAGGGTGAGGGTGCGAATGGGGGTGGCAACCGCCCCGTACAGTGGGCGGGAAGGTTTTTTAAACCGTAAGATGTCTGTGTTGTAGTATTTGTCTTTTTTGTTTTAAAATTGTAATATCGTGTTCTTTTGACAGACGTCAGTGACATTTATTTGATTATGACAATTAGGTATGTAAATTCGTATAAAGTAACGTCGATATTTTCATTTGTTACAAAAGTAATTAAAATGCACCACTAGTGACCCGGACCGGCTTCGCGCGGGGCGAATTTATTAATGAAATAAATAAGAAGTGCCTTTACTTATCAACGTAACATTTTTAATGAAATTTTAAAGTAATTAACTGTATTATAGGGCAGCAATTGATTTTTATTTATATATTTTTCTCATTTGGACAGGTTAGTTTGCGACGTATCCTACCACCTACCATTTACCATTATGTGCGAAAGCATGTAGGTTTATATGTGCTACGGTGCGCAGGTTAATTCACACAGACCAAGTTGTACAATTTTCTCTTATGTAAACCGAGTGGACAACATCGAATACATCACAGCCACAACTAAATTATTAACGTTAGCATTAAAGCAAAAAAAGTTTTTTTTTTAATTTTCTTTTTTTTTTTCAAAGTGATATATCATTGTGGCATGTATGAAGGGAAATAAGGGGAATGGGAACTTTTGATCTGGGCATTTTGGACTTTGATACAACCTTTCGAGCTTGGCTTTTAGGTTCAAATTCAAATTATATTGGCCTCGGTTAGTTTCAAGCCTGATTGTATTGTATTAATGTCTATGGGTTTCAGTTATCAATGATTACCAAATCAAGTATGCATATTTGGAACTAAATACAAATGTATTTTCTTCGTTCAAGTTAGACGATTCTACAGCTCAGTTACTCGCCTAACGGCAAAACGTCTCGGGGTGTATTCCCGGCCGGGACAGAAATTAACATCACTAATAAAAATGTCCTGGGTTGTTTGTATCCATTTCATCTACTATAAATATAATTCTATCGCGGAGTCGTGAGTATTATAAAAACAACATCTAGTTTATCAATAATTTTTTTTTCACCGTATTACAATATGTATCTTAACTACTACGAGTAGCTACTGGTTCTTCCTTCGCCACCACCCTTCTTGGCGTGTGTGGCGGAGATCTGCGGGTCTCAAGGGTATGGACCTTCGGAAGCGGGTTCCGTCGGTTCCTATGACGGCAACGCGTTAGTGACGATCGGCTTAAGCTTACACACGGGCAGCGCTACCTATGCCATGTATCAATTTCCATGCTCGTTCGCTTGCTTAATGCACACGTAGATCAATTTCACATGAACATGTGTCTGTTCGTAGAGATATTTCATGTCACATAACTCAATACCATTCCATCGGATTCACGAAACGCGCACGTAAGGCGCAGTGCACGCGTTGGAGTATTTTCACAATCGGCCAACACGAAGCTCTAAATAAATTTATCCTTGACTAGAGTCCATCATGTACCTTGGTACTTTTAACTTATTCCATTGTAATGTACTCGATAGTAGATTTTAATTAGTAATTATAAGTGTCGGCCTTCACCTCGGCGATCATATTATTTTACGATTTTAAGGAACCTTAGCTTTGAAAGAAAATATAGCAATAATAAGATACATTGTGATATATGTCATGTTTTATTTATATTGCTTTTGGTGACCGGAAAACAAGATTTGATGTGGTAATTAGCGATGAACATTAAGGTAATACATCTCTCCCCGTCACCGAGGAAACTAGGTACTGCACTTCTTTGTAAGAAGGAATAAAAAATACGTCTTGTATTGGAGGGTACATTACAACAGTTGAAAACTAGTCGGCAGGGAGTGTGCCAGGAGAATTCCAGGTCCATTCCTCGGCCGTGGGCTGCATTGTGTTAACATTACTCTCGACAAGAAATCTTAATGATGTCTATGGATTATTTAGTATAAAATGTACATATTGCTATCCGTCGGTTTGTCCGCACCTTTACCTCTATCCGAGTGCAAGATATAACCCTCTCCGATAATCCAGCGCCGTGCGATACTGCGGGCTAATAGTTTTGATGCTTTTTAATATATTTCCCGAATAAACATCTGCACATTAAACATAATATGTTGTTGTTAAATTTATGTAATACTGTTAACAAGTCGGAAACAGTTTAATGATTTGAAACAGCGCAGAATATCCGGTGACTGGACTGCAGTTGCATTATAGTCTTTAAAACCTTGTGTTCGTTGTCCGCTGGCAAAATAGCAATTAGGTTCACTAACGATAGGGTCATCACCACCAATCGTCACCTGCAACACTAGTTGCGTCACTTACGCGTTGTCAACCAAGAAATAGCGATGAATTCCCAGACGATTGCGACAGAGTATTGGTACTATACGAAGTTAAAACTTCTTGATATAATAAGCATCCAATCAGTTTGTAGAATTTCAAAAATCGATGGTGCTAAAGCAAGGTGTTTCATCGCAAAAGAACCAGATGGTAATGATGGCCAGTAATAAAACTTACATGTAAAAATTGTACCACGAATTACCACTTGAGTTTTGGGCCTCGTGCTGTATCTTCGTATTTTTTGTATCTTGCCTTTAATACTAATACAAAAATAAATAATAAAATCGATAATAATTTGATGAAAAAAAAAATGTCAGTTTATACTAATATGAACACAAATCCTGAGTATCAAACTCTGTTATGCGTTAATCTGCACCCCCGACCTCTCACCCTTATCCTATAGAGGCGTGGCCTCCTCCGTCAGCCAATCGGAGGCCGTGCTGCGCGCGTCAGCACCGTTACAACCAATCGCAGGCCCCCAATTAGAGATCAGGAGTCGAGAGATTTGGGGTCACTTTCCATCGTTTGATGCTTTTGTTAGCAATTCTATGTTGTATAGACTTCGCAGCTGGGTTTGGCTGTCGTTGTTTTGTTTTTGGAACGCTTGTTAGCGTCATTAGCGGAGAGAACTGGAATTTCGTTAAGCGAAAACTAATGATAACTAAAACAGAAGAGTTACTTTAACTACTAAGAGTTAAGTTTGGCAGAACAGGGTGACGTAAGAGGCGACAGAAGCCGGCCTGCTTGGTGGTAGGGCTTCGCGTATGGATTATATTATCAGTATTATTATTAAGTCATTAATATTATTACTATTATTATCTTTCCGTGAAGCCTACCTGGCTAGCTACCACCCCCCTGCTTGAGTCAGCCGCCAAACGACTCGTCGTGTTCCGGCTGGAGGCTTGAGAGCCAGTAGGTACTTTCTTTCTTACCTTCTTCTCATTTCCTGACCGACGACGCAACAGTGATACCTTTGGTCTTGCTGATGTCCACGGGCGACGGTGACCACTTACCATCAGGTGGCTCGTCTGCTCGTTTGTCGGCTTTTAACCTAAAAAAAATAACCACAACCTCAATTGAACACGAAAGTGAAGGCATAAATTACTCTGCATAAATTTAATGAAGCTTCTCCGTCGACGTCAGAACTTACATTCGAGTTAAATATTGAGTTAGGTTGAATTACATTTGAGTTACACCCCATGCCTTGGTAGGTACGACTTTATCTTTATACATCTTACGTCCCGAAGCTTATAACTCTCTTCCCCCTTTACACTTTATTGACCCCCTTTTTCCCCTTTACGTATAATATAATTGGTGCACGGCTCTGTTCTACAACCTTAAGCAACGTCGGAAGTCGAAAGCTGGGCTAGGTCTGTCGATGCTGGTCATTTTTAAGTTACAGCGGTCAAGCCATAACGGAGGCCTTTTAGCTTTGAGGAACACTTAATTTGTTCAATAACCTTGTAACCGATTTACACAGGAACATCCCGATGGAGCGTCCTGTGGAGGATGGTTAATGAGTTAAGCCAATTAACGCTTGATATAGCGGGCGGGTGTCAGGAGGATGCAAATAAGTTAGATAATAGATGCATAGTACAACTGAGGTGTTACAGGGTCCAACCACATTCCAATCTACGCCACTTTTGTGTAGCTCGCAGTTCAGTGCTGGCTGATAGGCGAGGCTAGAATAAAATAAGGTTTTCTTTTTAATTAACTGTCAATTGTTTCAGACCATTTATCAAACTGTTTCGTGCCGTCAGTGATGACCTTGATCTTTTGGGCGCCCATGCGTCCTATCAACTATAACAAGATGCTAAAATACTATTCTCTATCATAGAAATGCAAGATTCGAATTCGGACTACCCGATAAGCAAACTAAACTTCAAACTAGCTCTGGGCTATAACCACCAACAGCAGAATAAGCAATAAATAACCAAATAAATTAGCTATAAATAGATAACTTTCCCACAAACCACCTCTAATTGAGTCAGTAGGCACTCCGGTGAAGTGTTCCCGCTCGATGGAGATATATCACGTAGTGAGGTTTTGTTGTATCAACAGCAGGGGATGCCCGGCGCCTGCTTGGAATTAAAATGTCTATAAATACAAATCTTTTTTTCATGGTTCCCTATTTTGTAGGTTACTACCTAACCCAATGAGGCCTGTTCGCGGAATCGCAGTGAGAAATACATAGTGTCAAATAAGGCTATATAACACACGCTATATAACTTTATTTTCGCCATAGTATGCTTAAGGTATATCTACTTAAAAAAACAATTAATTGAAAAACGTTAGACCGAAGGAATGTTTTGTATTTCGAATCACGTTTCTGACATAATATAAGTCATCTATCGGTACTTGTAACTAAATTGTATCAGGCCGAATCTTGTACACTGAATGTTTTTGGTCATTATAATGTAGATTGAATTTGTTACATAAATAAAAGCCTAAATATATTTTTTGGAATTTTTGTCAGCTGTCTGTACACGTATAATACCAAAACCACAACACATTTAGTTAATTATTGGTATATTTGGAACTTATACCCAAAAATGTAGTCCTACAATATATGTATTATTTATACAGAAAATATGTCAAATCCTTTGCTCCTACTAAATCTCATTCCGGAACTAATCTCTTTAACTCCTCTAAAAATTAAGTCAAAGCGCATCATTAGCTATAATTTAACTCGACCAAAATTACTATTTCTTCTTTCTTTATTTATTTTTCAACGGTTTCAGGAATATTGCCTTTAGGCTTACTCTACATAACCTTATTTCTTTTATAAATATTATCTTTACTTCTTAACTCATGGTAGTCTTTAACAAATCATTTAAAACAAACAACAAAGCTATTTTAATTTTTCAAGTAGTCTGTTCAATTTATTAAAACATTTAACTCGTTATAGTATGTTATTATACGATAATTTTATATTAATAATTAGGTACATTGTTAAATATTATTTAGATATTGCTTTGTATTCCGTGTCATACGCAACTAATTTATTTAAAAATAAATTATTTTTTAACGTGTGGATATATTCTATGGTCCCATTAATAAAACGATTTACGCGGAATAGTTTATTTTTTAGCTAATTTGTTAAGGTTTATTTAATCTGTTTTTTTTTTAATATGTATTGTTTTAATGTAATATCGCTAGATTGTGTATCTTGACCTGCTATAATTACGAGTATATCAGAGCGGTAATTCAAAAACTGACTTTTTAAAAAAGGTAAAAAGAAATATTATCACTTCGTAGATTATCACAAACCAAAGTCACAGACTTATTATTTATTCGTAGGTCACAGCAGATACCGCGGATATATGGCTATATTAGTTACGTTTACCATAATAACTATTTTTGATTATGTACAAACCATTCATTACGGTAAGATCAATATCTTCTTAATTTATTTAATAATTATAATTCTTAATATTATATCTACTAATCACGTCGTGGAATCAGCTATTTATTTAATCTGTGCAATTAAAAAATTGCCGCGCAGATAGTAAAGTTCAAAAGGGCCTGGTTCAAAAACCCCAAGTCATCGACGTTCATTCACACATACAGCGCTTAAAGTGGGGTTCTCGGTATGTTTATTGTAAAACATCACGATTTGGCACTCACCGAGTGAGCTGAAGAGTTGTTATCGAGTGCCCTGGCGTAGAAGGGTACACTATATTATTGGTAGTACAATAAACGTGCAACAAATATTGTATTTGAAGCAGTATTAATAGGAAGTTAGTATTTATAGAGAAGGAAAAAAAATATAATTGATTTGATGTTTCATTTATTTAATCTATACTTATAATAGACCTGCAAAGGGGTTGACACTGTACCCTTATTAAATAATTTTATTTTTTTTTAGTATAGGTAAGGCTTTGTTATCTATTAATACAGAGTCTAATCCATTTTTTTTCGAATCTGTCTACCTCACCGATGCCACAGACTAAACAGATTAAGATGATCATTGGTGTTTTTGTATACTACTACATACATTTTATTTCGGGAAACGGATCTGTTTCTGCGGAATAAGAAAATCAATTAAGAAAGGAAGGAAGTTTCTTCAGCGAGTAATAAATTAAGTTTCGACTACTTTGCTGCAGCTATTGCAATCAATTAAAATGTTTCTAACTCATGGAACTATAAAAATATTTGGCTTTATTATTTTCTTCGTTAATTTCTTAATTAATAAAAACATATATATCTAAGATTCTTTTTTATCGTTTTATATTGCAAACAGCATCCCGCAAGTATTTCGTTTGGGTTAAGCAATATGCATATCTGTAGATATTATACAGCCTATGTCCATCCGAAATAATGTACTTTGTAAATAGTAAAAGAATTTTTCAAATAATTGCCGTAATATATAGAAACTTACAAAAATTGGCACTCTCATTCTCTCATGCGAAAAAAGTAACGTAAGTTATCGTAAACGGTACAGCAGAATCTTAGTTATATTTTTTTATTAATAAAGTAAACTAAAGTAAAACTTACAGATTATAAATAAATTTTAAATATCTGCTCCAATTATAGCAGGATATGATTAATTGCAATCATCGGTTGTAGATTTTTTTAAAGTAAATAACCGACAAACGGGCAGACGAGACACCTGATGGAAAGTGGTCACAATCATCCTTGGACATTAGTACCACTGATAAGTTGCGTTGTCGGTTAAGAAATAAGAAGAAAGTACGAGTAAGAAAGAATGTACTGGCTCTCGATCCCCCAGCCGGAACATGACGAGTCGTTTGGCGGCCGACAAACTTCAGCAGGAGGGTGGTAGCTAGCCAGACAAGCTTCACGGATAGATTATAATAACAGTAATAATATTAATGACTTAATAATATTACCGATAATATAACCTTTACGCGAAACCCTACCAGCGAGCAGGTCGACTTCTGTCGCCTCTACGACACCCTAATCTGCCAGCATGGGATTGAGGCGATTATTCTAGGCCACCCCAATACGTATACATATATATCTATGTAAATAAAATACTGTACTATTAATATGTACATACCTTCGAGTACAAACCACACCAATATATTCGCAGCACATCGTATGCTATACCGTGCGCGTAATTGATGATTATGTTTTTCGTTTCGCTTCTATTCGTGCCCAACTTGTTTGGCGCACGTTTTATAGAAATTTATACATTAATGGAATTTACCCTTGCAACACTTATATTTATGGAAACAGAAATTGCAGAGAGACGTACAAAAATAAATATAATACTTGCCTCACTAATAAATTCTTCTAAGATATTTCAAATTCGTCCACTCAGTTAACATACCTACTATTCTTTGGAGTTTAGCTGTTTGCAATAATATATAAGGTAATCAGTTTATAATTGACCTTAATAATTGTAAACTAAATGCACTTTGTATTGTGGTTTAACGGGAATTTATGTCGCAGATAGATAGTCGTCTGTCACTGAAACAATCAATCACCTTGAAAGTTGTAAGGACCAATGGACGCTTGTCATATCTTGATGGTGTGAGAGTAATTGCGGACCACCCGTGGCATAGGGCAGATTACGATTCCAATATGTATATACTATGCCATTCACCGTCGCCCGTCGCTTCTCGCCCGAGATATTCCGGATCCCGTCGCACCCTACTCGCCAAATTGTCGGTGAATTAAATCATCCCCGTCAGAACAAATTTAGCGCGCAAGTTACTCCATTGATTGTCCTGATTAAAGCCACGCGTGGGCAAACTGGTGGGCATTGTGATATTAATTTCTGTGCAAAATATGTTCACAAAAATTACAATTGAAAAGCTTTCATGTGAAAGTGTCTATGATTAGTAAACATTTGTAAACTGAATACAGATTTAAGGATAAATTTTTTTTTTTTTCTTTCTAGTTGATCGGTCATGTTACGTGCGATTTAGGAAATATATGCAATATCAAATAGTCAGTCTAAAACAATATTGCAGAGCGGTGGCAGAGAAGATTGTAGGTAAAGTATATTATGGTATAGACCAGAGGCGTCTGTAGCCCATGTAGCGTGTGTGTGCAATCATTACCCTAGCGCCCTCTAGTGAGCGCGCGGTCAGAATGACATAGGTACAAAGTTTACATGTCTATATAAATGTTGTGTCAGTGTTAAACAATAGAAACTGTAAAATAAATCAACTTTCATACTAGCTCGATCAGCTGATCGGTCATTTTGTATGGAGAGTCAATTTTTATTACAATTTCCATTGATTGACATTGACATAACATTAATATAGACATGTTAACATGGGAACGTTTCGGCTTGTTAAAGAAATACAAAATGCAAACCGGAGCTGTTTAAACATTATTTTCTCAATTTAATTAATTGATTTATATTAATGTAATGTACGCGCTCTTTATCAATATTATCCTTTTGCATGTTGTCGTCACCTATAATTGTGCTGGCACTTAGATGTGTTACCGTCAACTACGATATTTTATGTAGCCATAGTGTAAAGTATGTTGGTGATTCGATAAAATAAATAAATAAATAACTCCCGGCGTCACAACACACGCGAAATAAACACGGACGCAGGTTCATTGAAAGTGTCGCGACCGGCGCCCCCTAGCACCGCCGCGCCCGTGCCCAACATAAACCCTGCACCGTAGGTAAAGCCGCCACTGGTGTTATCGACAAGGACGCCTGGAAATAATAGCGCCGGAACCGATTCCGCGCAGGTTAGAACTTACTTTGTAATTGTCATTATGTTGGATTAAACGACGCGTTGAGGAGTTTCATGTGCCGATTCTTCTTACTTAATGTTAAAGCATCTTTTCGAAATGGTAGTGGAAATAAAAAAAAAACGTGCATAACTGTAGTTATAGAGTACGTAAGTTATTTAATGATTTGGAATTATAATTTTAGTAACGCTTTTTACCTGCCTGCTGTGCCGACATCGCCTTCGCTGTTATGAATGAGCATTATGTGCGGTGATTTACTATTACCATTTACATACATTGATTTGTGTGATCGCAGTTTGCTATTACAATACGTAAATACCAATCATAAAAAAAACATTCTTAATAGAACAGGAACACCCTGATAATCCCTCCATCCACATCTAGGTAATTAAATAAATATTAAATTTTCAAATGCCCAACGAACAGGTATATGACAGGTACACATATATGCGGGTATCAACTAGTATGACGTTAAAACTAAATGGAGAGACAGAACCTATAGATTTAAATTGTAGTATAGGTAAAATTAGATTATCATTTGTGAAGTTACATATTCTTCCTGTATACTAATTTTCATCAAGATCGTTCAAGACGTTTTTGAGTTATAGAGGGACATACAGACAGACAAAAATTTAGAAAATTATAGAATTTGGGTCAGTGAGTCATAATACGAATATTTATCGCAAAATATGACAACGCAATTGAATGTACAGACAGAACTTACTGATTTATATAACATTATAGACTAATTGAGATAAAAGAGGTTAATTCATGCCCTAAGGAAATATCTCTATCGAGAAAAAAATTTCAACAACAAGGATATGCGACTTAAGGGTGACTTTGTGAAACAAAAGCGATCTTGTATATCCGATTTCCCTACTTGTCGACGCAGGATATTCAAACAATGCTCCCGATCCATGTCATCTGAGACGCGACACGCGCGTGCCACGCGGCGGATAGCGGAACTAGCCTCTTGTTATTGTTGGGGTTGACTCGAGACGTAATTAGAGGTGATAAGGGATTTATAGAAGTAAAAAATTAATCGGTTGAATTGACGGGAATGTTAATGTTTCGAAAGATAAAAGACAGGTTCATGTAGTCTGATTACAGGATCTATTGTAATGTTGATCAACATTACATCCCCTAACTTCTGTTGTGCACGGGTATCCACTAAAATGAATCCCCTTTATTTATGTTCACGCTTC
Organism: Megathymus violae; assembly: GCA_003671415.1. Classification (NCBI taxonomy): domain Eukaryota; kingdom Metazoa; phylum Arthropoda; class Insecta; order Lepidoptera; family Hesperiidae; genus Megathymus; species Megathymus violae. Next base: position 426,969 of record PDGT01000002.1, read on the forward strand.
TCACTACCAAGTGTGGGTTGGTAAATTGTAACATTAGTTTTAGGGTTGCAGATTTTTTTACAAATTGGTTACGGGTACACGTGTGGGTGTGCTGATGGTGGGAGACGGGAGCCTCTGAGAGAACCGTACGTTACACAACGTGAAGAGTGTGTGTGTGCTTACTTGTTTCTCCTTAGCTTGATAGAAATACATCTGTCGCTACATAATATATTTGATTAACATGCGTGCATCGTGCAATGAATGTTTCATATTGAAAAAAAATAAAATAAAAATAGAACGTGTCATTATTTGCCTCACATTTTCTTAGAAAAAACGATATTGTTCGTCAAATAGGTGTGTTCGCACAATAAAACATATGGTATTGTTCTGATTATTCAAAATGTACAGTCGTAGTGTTGGCGGGACCGTACGAATTTTTATTTTTATTTATTAAGTACTGGTTGTACGTTTATTGTAAAGGTGATTAAATAATGGTTGTGAGGTGAATTAATTGAATCGTTAAATGTAAAAAACACAATTGTGACTTAAATCCCAAAAGCTTTTGAAAACTAAGCGGAATGTAAATTAATCCGTAGTTAATTGTGAAGGGCGAATTTGACCCGTAATCGTCGTATCAAAACGTTGAACAATCGAGGTGTAAGAGGGTCCATTCAGCCTTGAAGCTAAGGCAATCTATCCTGCTCGTGGTGCACCCTGCTAACAAAGGACGAGGCTATGGCGAATATCTTGAAAGTACTTTTATAGTGGTAGGGTATTTTACACGTTTGGCTAGCTATCACCCTCCTTCTAAGATCTAAATAAATAATGGACGTCTCACGCTTCCTCTTCGGTCGGCTACACGTCAATAATGCATTTGCTCTTACTGATGTCCATTGGCAACGATGACCACGCACCATGTGGCTCGTCAATTCGTTTGTCAACTAGTGACATAAAAAATCGTTATGAAGTCACTTATCAATCTGGTAATAGTAAAGTCGGATGTAAAATATTAATAATTTACTACATAGTTTATGCACGTCCCGATAACGTTATATTTATGTAATTGCATTTCACGTTCACAGTGTCATTGCTGTTTTAAATAAACTATGATTTTACTTCTCTAGTTTATATTTGTTTGTTAAGATTATTATTTAGATGTAATAAGAGTGAAATGTACATACTTTGTAACGTGTTCTCAAATAATATTGCTATTTAAGAAATTTAAGAGGTCTTTTTTAGGAATGTTCTTTATAAAGTTTTATTAGGACTTTATAAAGTATTAGTGATTTTTTATAATCTTATTATGCCTTGTCTTATTATGCCTTAATATTTTTAGATGTAACAAAAAAAATATTAATTTCAAACGGTGACACCGTGTTCGGGCCTAGTACAATTCGTACGATGCGACTACTAACCCCGTAACATTCGCTGCCGCTGCAGTGTTTAACACCGCCAATACTCGCACCACAGCTTTTCTGACTGATAAGTATACCTAGGCGATAAAACGAGATAAGATACTAACCAACTTGTCAGCCATTTTGAAAAGGGTATTCGTGTTAACCTCGGTTATTGTGAAATAAGCGCTCCTGTGATGTTTACTCTTTATATGTCGCTTAACAAAGTGTTTTAAACTCGTGTTTCGTGAGATATACCAGTTTGTTTACTCAGGTGTGTTTTTGTTTATAATTATACCTAAGTTGAATTTTCCGTGAAGATTTTACGTAGGTAAATTTTACATGACCTATATTAAATCGCCGTATAGGCATGTCTCGTATACTAAATGTTTTTAATGGTTTGTCTTTGAGATTGGATTGTTTTCATCTGTGGCTACTATAACGTGAAACTATAAAACATTACGGGTAATAAGCCTTTCCCCACAACTAAGGAAGTCGATCAAGCTCTTAACACGTTTGCCTTCTCGGTGGATTGTCAAACAATTACGGTCTTGCCCAGTTGTTGGACGGGTGGGCGCTCCGGAGGGTTGTTAAGCCGTGGTTAAGCCATGTCGAAAGTCTTTGTGTGGCGTAAGAAATATTGTCGATCATGTTGACACCAAAATCTTTTATCGAACAGTATGGGAGGTGTGTGACGGCGTACGCTCTAGACCGTAGTTTCGATAGGACTCGTTCAAAACTTATTACCTACTTATTCAAAAACAAGCTCCTTTTTTCCTTCTGCACTGAATCTCATGTCTTAGTTGCCAATGTTTTGCTTCAAGTATCCTAAAAAAAGTCATTTTAATAATTAAGTACTATCTTGTCTTTGTTTGAAGATTGTATTACGTAGTTAGTGTGCATTTATAATAATAATAATAATTAACGACCATTTGTGTATATTGTTAAATTCATGAAAATAACGGAATGACTTTGGTTTTCATGTTATATTAAAAAAAGTTTTTTTTTACCTACGGTTTTAAAATATTAGTCACAAGCTAAGATAACAATTTCCGATATAAAATTATCAAAGATAACCTAATATTCTGTTGAAGTCACTTCATTCGTTATTCATTAATAATTGTTATGATTTTGTGACTGCTTTAATCAAAACTAATATTAAGAAAGCAGGTACATACCATAGCAGGAACATATTAGATAGTGATGTGATGAAGTGGCTTCACCATCAATTCTTAGTGTGCGGCTGTTTCGAGCTCGCTATTGATGTGATTTGGTAATATAATATTTGTATATTTCAGGTGCGATGGAGAAACACATCATATTTATCTTATTAAGTACTTTTGTGCTGGTGAACGCGGAAGCCAATAAAACAAGTAGCGTCAGTGGTAAGTAGTGCCATCTATTGCTCAGTAGCAGATTTTATCTGCGAAAAAAAGTGATTCGTGTTTTTTTTGTTTGCTTTTCAGACACACAAAAATTTTCTAGTTTTGAATAGTCTTGCGTGAGGATGCAATGCTATGATTTTTTTATATTTTTGATTGTAGGTGACTGGAAGAACACAGGGATATGCAGAAAATGTAAATGTGAAAATGATGTTGTAGATTGTTTTGACCAGAGCCTCACAGATTTCTTCGATCTGGATGAGTGGACATGTAAGTTTTTAATATTCCTAACGTTGCATCTGTAGTTTCTCTTTGTTTACATGAAGCAACTGGGACACTGTGTGAAAGAAGTTGTAAATGGACTTATGTACGTATTTTTTTACTTCTAATACTCGTATCATTTTGAAAACATGTTTTATCATTGGGAACAAGAAACGTCAAAAGCAACTCCTGACCACGTCGTTATACTTAAATCAAATGTTTAGGACAAGTTCCTCATACACGTCAAAAGTTTAAACGATTGCAATTCAGCCGATTATAAAGAACTTTACAGAAATTTTCGTTTCCAGTGCTAAAAGAAATGAAACCAACAACAGTAGATCTAAGCGACAACAAGTTCACCAACGTAACGATAATCGCAGAACTACCCATCAAGGTGCTGAACCTGTCTCAGTGTGCCATCGAGTTCATAGAGCAACAGAGCTTCAGGGACCTGCAACAGATGACGACCCTTGATCTTAGCCATAATAAGCTGACTTCAGCCAATCTCAGTCCACACGCTTTTGAGGTATTAAAACGTTGGAAGTTTAAACATACTGTAACGTCGTTACAGTATACGTATTACCCCATTGATACTACATATGCTTGTATTTGTATAAAATTAAGGAAAAATAATCTTCTATTTTTAAAATTGTTTTTTATATTACTTCAAAAGTCAAAGTACGTACTCTGAATTTAAATCCAAAGCTTTGTGTTTCGGAGCACATTTCCAACTCTGCCAAAGTGATCAGATCTTGATATTTCTATACACACAATTGCGGGTTCATATCCTTTAAAGAAACACTTTGATATTTTTTAGGGTCGCTATTCTCCAGATGAATACGAACCTCTCGCATCGATGAGGACGCTGAACCTGGCCTACAACCAGCTGCACTCTCTCCACCAGGACCTCTTTGAGCATCTCCCAGAGCTGACAGAGTTGGATCTCAGTAACAACCCGCTCACCACCATCGATCATGTTACTATGATTGCCATCGCTAGTTTGCCTATGTTGAAGGCAAGTAAAGGATTAAGGATTAGGATTACGTAAATGATATGTAACGGTTTTAATGACGGGTTATATTTTCGCCATAACATTTTTGATGGGTTTATTGAGAATAAAGGGTTTAGGGATAAGGTCCACCACGCTGGCGAATCGCGGATTGGCAGACTTACGACGCTCTCGAACATATTACGATAAATTCCTGTATACATTATGACTAAAGAAACTGATAATTTCAAATATCAATAGACAAGTAATAGGCAAGTATGACTCAGACACGGCGCTGCCGATTGAAAGAATGACGTTCAAACTTCAATGACCACAGCTATGATAGTAGACGTTATGATGATACGATTCCAGTGAAATTTAAGTAACTCCGTTATTCTCAGAAAAATGATATACCTGTTATTTCAGGTCCTCAAAATGCGTTCCTGTCAATTGCCAGAGATCCCTGATAAGTTCCTGCACACTCCTCGGTACCTTGAGCGGCTGGACATTAGCAACAACAAGTTGAGAGTAATCCCTCAAGAGTTAGAAGAAACGAAGAACCTAGTTTACCTTAATTTGAATCAGAATCCGATCACCGAGCTGGATAGTACTTCTGAGGATAATCCGTGAGTATTGAGCCTTTTTTAAATGTCACATACGAGTAACAGTATGAAAAGTAATTATATACTATACAGAATAACATTGATAAAATTCAATAATTTTCGATTGAACATTTAGCATACATATTAAAATTGATTTGCCGCACAATGACAGTATTAAGGGACACGCGTACTTTATCCAATATTTTTACCATTATGGGTTTCCGTTTCAGCTTGAAGGGTGTTGTAGCCAAGTTACATTTAAAAATTAAATGTTTCCACTCAGTCTTCAAGAGCATAAATTATAATATTATTATGTTAATTACTTTTATTCAATGAAAAGCAACCGCTAGGACTGGATTCACTACGTTTGCTTTATTCTATTGTCCCATATTTTTTTCTACATGAGGTTCCTATTTTCCAGCGGCTTCCCTCGTCTCCGAAAGCTTGAAGAACTGCACATGTGTAATATGAACAAGTTAAAGCGCATAGGAGCGGGCGCGTTAGGCGGTCTGGAGAACCTGGTGCGGCTCCACATGAGTTACAATCCTCAGCTGACATACATTGACCCCAAGGCACTTGCTAGGCCTGATGATATCGGGGAGACCTATGACTGGCCACTTATCAAGGAGGTGAGTCATTATTTTGCTTACATTTCTATTGCAAAATATTAGGTTAGTAAAATTGTGCTGTATGTAACTAAGACTTATATAATCTGTGGTCATCATTCATTAGGGAATTCATGTTTCAATTATACAATAACACATATAGACAAAAATGTTAAAGTCAAATGAGATTACACGACATTCACTAACAGAGTGACATGGTTGAGCTTGTTATCTTATTAATTTTGTTAGTAATGTTAGTACATGTTCACGTTATATCGATTTATGAGCTCCACTATTGTATCCTCAATAACAGTTGGTCAACAGGCCCTGCAGGTAATGGGTCATTGGTGTCGCTAGCTAAGAAGTACGAAATTAACCTGAAAACTTAAGTTGGGATTGGGGTCCCAGAAGAAAATGAAGTAATAAAGTGGTTTTCTTAACTTTGATTGATGATGATTGAAGATGATTGATCTTCTAACGCTTCGAAAAAGTATGTTGGATTGGCGATTCTTATTTCTTATTCACACACGAAGTGAATACCATCAACTTTTCCAACAGCTTTTACATCGTCCAGATCATTTAATTAAAATAAGTGTCTTATATTCCCAGCTGTATCTCCAATCCAATAACCTTTCGGAGATCGACTCGAGACTCCTCTCCCGCTGGGACTTCGTGGACAAGGTCGATGTTTCCAACAACCCATTCCTCTGCGACTGTTCAACCCAGTGGATGGTCGACCACTTGGTGCCCACTGTTGAGGTTAAGAACGTCAACGCTTCTGAGAAGATGGTGTAAGTAATATGTCATGGTAGAACTTAATAATGATAATAATTTGCGGGTTTATTGCTATCGTGTTGGCCGCTAACTCCTTAATCTTGAGAAGGTACCTTGGCAGCACTATTCTTACAGGTGGCTCACCTGGTCTTCTTATTTAAATATTTGTTTAGAGACCCACGTGATGCCATATGCTGGAATTGTAGAGCAAGATTTCATGTTTATGCTCAGTAATGCATACTGCAAATATAGTTTAAAATTATCTACATAACCTTGGAATCGTGGTCATACCATGACCAGCCCGCAGCACTGATATTAACCCAATGGAGTTGCACTTTTTATAGACGTCGAAAACTTTATTCTTGACATAATGGAAGAAAATTTCAGAACATTTAGTCGCGTTAATTGATTCAAACCGTATCGTGACTGTAAAATTTTCTCTCAGAGTCTGTATAAGTTTATCTATTAACTTAGGCTTGGAATTATCAATAAACATCTTTCCTCTGAAAAAATCATATATTGACTATTACTTCGACTACATTATTTACTTAGACTCGTTAGTAGAAATTTACACATACAACATAATAAACTATTTTAAAGTGCTAATGCATATTAATGAAATAAAAATAAATCGTCCTAACGGTGCTCTAGTACAACACACAAAAATGCGACGTGACTCGATTCAGGTGTGTGCAGGTACGACACTATATTCTCCGGAATTGTTATCGGTTGATGAGATAAGTCTCTATTTCCAGATGTGCGGAGCCCATCGAGATGAGGGGGTACACCATGAAACACCTTCACGACATTCACCGCACAATGCGTTGCGTGGACAAGTACGGCCACCGCCCCGAGAGGGATGGCGCCATCTTGCTCGGTACTTTGATCGGTAAGCACTTCTTATATTATCTTATCATCAACAATATATATTAGGTCATTGGTTATGAAATGTTCTATTCACTATTGTGGAACAGTTTAAATACTTTCCTTTCTTTTTTCGCCATTATCTTCTTATGTACGACTTATAACTGGAGTACTTTATATGTTTGTCATAATTTTTTATTTGCTACTTAGCGATAACATTACCTTTCTTCCCATTGAAAAAACCTGCAAAATATTATAGGATTTCATACAGCGCCATCTAGTATCGAGTAGTAGTAACTACATATGTTGATATACTTTATTATTTCAGGTATTTTGCTGGCTGTACCCATAATGCTGAGTCTGATGTTGTTGTGGCGTCGCGGGTACTTCGCGTGGATGGGGCTGCGTGGCCCAGCGGACGTCTCGCGCGCCTTCTACAAGAGAGCCCCGGCTGAGGAATTTATGTAAATTTATAAATATAAATAATAATACATATTTAGAATAAGATTTTATATAGATTAAGAAATATGTAAAATAAATTTTATTATTTGTTAACGTGCCTTTTATTTTGTAGTCGTACAATACTCTTACGTATTTGTCGGGTATTTTACTATTTCATAATTTGGTATGTAAGTCCAAATAAACCTCCAATGGACGTGTTATATTCAAGCTAAAAGTCACTTAATCAATGAGATATTTTGTAAATACATTTGTACGACGACATTTTTAGTTTCTGCTACCATTTCGAAAAGATGCTTTGACAATGAGGGGAAGAAACGACTAAAGAAACTCCTCAGCACACATTTTAAATCAGCATATGAAAATTTCAAATTAAGTTGTTGAGTTACGGGGCACGCGTTTTCAAGCATATCTACTGTGATATAATTTATCTACGAGCTGTTCTTGAGCACGTCGCTTGAAAGTTCTGATAAGTAAATTACGTAGGAACTGTGCGATACTGGACATTTTAGATCACTATCTGGGCCTCATCCCTATCACTTGGGGTCGGCACAGCGTGTCCTTTGCTTGCATACATCTCTATTTTTCAGCAATTTCAGTGCTCACATGCTTAATCTTCATATCGTCTTCCACACAGTCCATCCACCTCTTCTTCGGTCTTCCCCTTCCCTTATATCCATGCACTTCCATTCTCAGTATTTTTCTCGTCACATGACATTCCTCCCTACGCCTTACGTCATGATAAACGGCGTCGCATCTATCTGAATCTCAATAAACATTCACTCAGATTACATATGTTTCAAAATAATAATTTATTTCGTCTCATGCGTCTCCAATCATTGGTTTGTGATCGGTTGCGCGTCGTATATATGTACGACAGAGTCGACAACGGACGCCATCCGCATCACCGAGTATACCTAACGGTGTAGTGCTACCGAAGTCCACAACCTCCTCTCAACAAAGGGGACACGTCACCAGGGGGCCGTTGATCCCCTCGGTTTACTGCCCGGGTTGGAGGGTTACCTCGAGTCCCGAAGTGCCCACGCATGGGCCGCGTCCCACAGTAGGACTGCGCCGCGTAGGATGCCTCAAACTACTTACTACAATGACACTTAACGGAATTTGATGTAACTCATGTTAAACTTCAAACTACCGTTAAGATTCAGTGGAATAGCAAATCGCTGTCTTGCCGCAATAAGTTATCTTCTAAGCAGCACGCTATAAAACTTCATTAGAACTCTTACTGAAATTCATAACCTTTCATAAACATTTCATATTTGTAATTCCGAGGGCATTACTGAAAAGATAAGTTATTTTCTAAGCAGCACGCTATAAAACTTCATTAGAACTCTTACTGAAATTCATAACTTTTCATATATGTAATTCCGAGGGCATTACTGAAAAGATCAGTAAACGTAAACAGAACCGCTGCTTTCCCATCGTTAAAACAGTTCAGATGTTTGAAATGTTTGGTCGTTGGACAACTAGGTAAATGCTTCGCCATTATCCAAAGCTAACCTAAACGAGCACATTGGTCTCGTCTAGAGGATAATGGAGCGTTTTACACCGAAAATGAATTGTTTTAACTACGAAATATTAGCGTCCAGATACTAACCAGACAGACACATAACTTCATAGATATTCCACTACGTTCTAAATGATGCATTTTTCTTAGAATTTGTTATGTATGTTTTCCTATTTATTATTTAATACTAGAAACCCTCCCCAGCTTCGCACAGGTGCAGTTTAATGATGAACAAACTGTAAAGTGCACTCAGTAACGTGACCGTATTTATTGAGATTATCATGTAAAAATAAAAAATACTATCGGAATTTTAACAATTTCTGGTGGAAATTCCAAACAAAATTTTGCGTATAAACAAACAATTAACAGTTACGTATACAACGCAGAAAATTAGCTAAACCGACGGAACAGTTCTGTAGTGATGTTACATACATGCGGCAAATGATTATTATTTACATACATACACATTTAGATCGCAAGTGTGAGCTGCTGTCTCACAGCTTGTTAGGCACTTCAATACAAACACGTATTTTAATTATGCAATACAAACAACCAAACAATTAACAGCTGAGCGTCAATTAACATTTATGTTAATAAATGTCATGTGGTCGTCGCTAATGCGTGTCTCCGCAAAAGGAACCGCAGAAGCGAACGGAACATTCGGTATTGTCATAATAAAATGTCCCATTATATTCCTACAAGATGTGGTGTTATTGTTAATTTTTAAAATTATTTATTTTCAGGCATGTTAATAACATTCCCGTTAGTTCTGTGCGTTGTTATTCTTTGGAAATAAGGATTGTTCCCAAGTTGTAGAAACAAGATTATCGCGGAGTATTATTACTATGATGATGAAGAACCGGATTCTTCCTAACATATAAATTTATAAGAATTTATAATTAAATGGGTTACATTTGATTTACTGTAAATATAAATGTGTAAATCAATGCTGTTGGTACCAGTGAAAACATTTCTGAATCAATGATAAACAACAATTAGGATTTTACATTTTATTTTTAAGTTGTACATTATTATGAAATGTTATGTTAGAATTATATTTTGTTTTTTTATGTACCTACCGATAAAATTTCAAGTTCCTTATTTTGAAATTAATCTAAGAATTTAAACGGGGCCTAAAAAATATCCCTGGGGTACTCCATTTTGGATACATTTTTAATACAATAGTAATAAAGTAAATTCTATTAATTATATAATATTTTGCATCACCATAGAAATTAAAACTTATTTGTAGCTAACTTTCAGTTTTAAACTTAATTATAAGATTGACAAAACATGTTATATTACAATCAAAGGCCTCTCGTTTTTCTAGCAACCTATTGTAATACCAAAAAACTAAGTGTAGTATTGGAAACTCATTCTCTTCTATAAGCCTGTATTGACAAAATAGCTGCGTATTTTTTATCTGTATAACAAAGAGTTTTTATTAGTTTATTAAATCTAAACAAAAATATATTGTTATTTGGTATTCCGCAATTGCTACTATGCAAATTTGTTAGCACAAAGTGTTGAAACAAATACATTAATTATTATTTCTTAGCATATCTACGTTCGTCGAGATATATACGCAATCTCCAGTAATGTAATAATACACGTGCAAGTTGAATTTAACCAAACTTTATTTTCTGATTTTTCTCTATTTTAGTTTTGTTAACAAATCAATTTATAAACCAGAAATATTTCAAGTTTGATTATATCATGTAATTTAACTCACTATAATTGATAATTTTTCTAACGATGCTCGGTGAGAGGACGTTCAGTATTTTTCCTCGAAGAAGAGCTAGTCTGAAATAAAATAATAACTTATAACAGATGTCAGTTTGAAGTTGAACTGACGTCTCGGAGACCGGATTTCGTTGATTATGATTTTTCTAATAAATACCAGCGTACACGAATTTGTAAGCAGTACAGGTTGCGTAATGTGACCGGCAAACGCCCCCTGAGATAAATTTTGTAAATAAATCTGTCGGTATAATTAGTTGGCGGATCGTATCGAACGCAATTTCCATATTATTAAATCAATATCAAATTAATCAATGTAATCTAATCTAATCTCATGAAAAGTCCTTGTATAATAATCAAATATAAATAGCAATTTAGCTTATTTTATCAAAATAAAGTTGCCATTCATATTGGATTATTAAACGAGAACTGAACAGAATTTGAAAGTTTTAGAAAACATTCGCCCGTCATTTGATAATTTTTATAATAACAATGCGTAATAAACCGGTGCACCTATAATATTTTTAAGTTGGTTATTTATGTCCACTTAAACTAACCTAATCTTAAGTCTTAAATTTAAGCCTTTGTAATATTTTAAGCGAAATCAACATTATTGTCTCACTCGCTCCGTGTCGGTCCAGCTAATCTCATTGCTTGTTCCCTCACACACCTGTAGCTGTGTGAACTTTTGAAGTGTTTGCATCTGTGGAAAAGTTAAAATTATTTCTCGATATATATTTATTTATTTTATACAGGCCATAAAATTGAGTTAAATTGACAGATATTATATACAATGAAGCAGAAGCTTGTTTTTACCTCCTCTCATCAGATTTTGTGCCCTCCCTTGACCTGCAGTAAAAATAGATAAACCTATCAAAAATATATATACTCATAATAAAAATATTTAAATGAATAAATACAAAAACATACCTTTCATAAGAAAATTTTTGAGTTTTGTTTAAGTGTAACCTGAAAATATGTAATACACTGTTTTCAATTTGACCATAGTGTTCAATAGCAGTGGTAGCGTATGGACTGGTTTGCATTCTATCAAATCCTGCACGCCAATATAATTTTAGAAATTATGTATGTATTATAAATAATTTATCAATCGCCTCTGTGAAGGACAACATCGCGAGGACGCCCGCACACCTGAATCTTCCATAAAGTCGCCAAAGATATGCGAAGCCCGCAAAAGCGCACTCGACCGACGTGGCCTAATCTTCACCTCTTTCATCCGAGCCCACGAGTGGACAACTTGATATAATGATGGTCATGTAACTGCACTTACCTACTACTATATTCTGCATAACTACTATTCTGATCACGAAATCCGTTATTGCATCGAATTATTCGTTCAAGCAAATCGTGAAGAACTGATAAATTAATAATTCATTTATTTATTTTAATTTGATAGATATATATTTTTAAAACACAAAAAAAACAAACCTCATGCGTTTATTCACACACACTACGGATTATATGTATGTATTTGTTAGCAGTTTTGTGTAATACAGTCTTTTCGCAAAAAAAAAATCCAAATTCGGATTGTAACCTGTGAGACTGTATGACATTGGGTAAGGTAAAAGTTCGTAGTTTGTAATAGGTCTTACCATTCGAACGGTACAAATCAAAATCGGGGTACTTTTCATGACGTTTGATGTATATAACCCACCTTGCGTAGTCCACCAATTCAACCCCGCATCTGAATCCATTTAAAGTATTCTAACAACGTGGTTTTAAAATTGCAAATAACATACCATCCTAATTTACAGGGAGTGTTTTTACGATTTATCGTGGAATAAAGCTTTTTCAAACCATGTCCTGAAAATATAATGTTTTGTTTTAAAGATCTAGTCCAATTCAATTAAGGAATTAAAATTAACCTCAAATCCAAGCCAATGAGACTTATTAATTGCATAGTTACATGCAGTGTTGTTCATCGCGTGTTTCAACTTATTAGGGCCAATGGTAATATCTATTTGTAAAAATAATTTAACACTGATCTTTAAACGGTTTGATATATTATTATAATAATTTAAAATATGATTTAATTCTATATCATCGCCGACATCATACGATTTTTATAGTTTTACTAGTAGTACTAACTACTGGAATGTAATGGAATGGTACCTACTAGTAAAATTTAATAATAAAAAAAAATCTTACGCTGATGTACTGTAACATCTTGGTTGAATAGCTTTTTTAATTTCTTCACAGCGGAACTGAGAAAACGAATCAATTATTCAGAAAGATCTCATTCATTTCAGTTTATGTAAGTAGTTTCATTGTAATTGAAAATTAACGGAGCGAAACACGAAACTCATTAATTTCACTTAAATAATTTTAAGAGACCAGAATTTGTTAATGATTCACGTCACCAAAAAAACATTTATAAAATTACAAAGCGCAATCCCTCCTTCCAATCCTGCATCCCATTTTAGGAAAGAATCGACCATATATTTTATAATAGGTATTTATAACATAATATCATGATATATATTGATATCTGGAACGGTACAGTCAATTTTACATATATATAATTTATAGCCTATATTCATGCTTCAGTTTACTGCAGACTAGCGCGTTTTACAGAAGCCGTATGACGCATTCGCTCTCAAATTGCGTGTGCTTCTTTAACAGTCCCCAATCTCTGAAACTCTGAATTGCTTTGCAACAATACCTATATATCAATGAAAGTAAGCTTATGTTCAAATGTACACCTAGATCTTTCATCACCACGGTCCTACATATTTTTATTTTTGTAATCGCACAATTAACTATTATCAGGTGCCTCATACGACCGTACATGACACTTGGCGAAGTTGAATTCCATGTCGATTTTGGTACACCGTGAATCCCCCTGAAATGCCACGCGGTTTGTTTCTGATCGTATTTCTTTCTACGTCCGCGTAAAGACACTGAGTGCCCACAAACCTTTTGATTATTCATAATAAATGGAAGAATATTTTCTAAAATTAGGTTTATGATAGCCGATAGAAAGGTGGAGATCAGTTTTAAAATTGTATATATGTACCTGCTCTTCAAAACTATAAATGATATATACTTACATATTGTACCAAGAAATAGCATATTAATTTTCTTACGGTTTAAAAGTTTGTTGTTAGGTAATTGCAACACAAAGGAGGCGTTCTACTTCAGTTTTGGTAGTTTACCATTATTACCTTCCACTACATACCAGTACTTACCTCGCGTGACCTTTGTTATACCTAACACTGACGAGAGAGCTACGATCCAAGATGTTTCTTTTAACTAGAATCAAAATGAATTATTAATTGTAAAATCTAATCCAGTGGTCTATAATGAAGGAAAAAAAAAATTGATGATAATTACAGCATTTCAATGGAATCTTTAAAATACTTTTGATCGTCCTCTGGTTCCAAAGTCTGAAAAGTAATATAATATTACTAAAATGAATAATATCATGAATCCGATGTCAATAGCCGTACAACAAGCTGACACGAAAATGGATGGTAAGTGGTTACTATCAGCTACAGATGTTTTTGTCACCAAAGATATCACCGAGACCTTGCCTTCCAAGAAGATTCAGGAATTTCGATTATTAATTGACTCTCTTACACTGCAACCGAAACACGTTTCAAATATTTTTAAATTGACTCTAGGAGGCGGCTTGAAGTCAAGTATAAAATGTGCTCATTACGCTTCGTAATATCTTTAATTCAATGCGTTATTGGATTTAGGCCACGCTTTTGACATCGCAAATTTCGATATTTGATCTATACATTCTTCCATAAATCTACAAATATATATTTGTGTATTTTAGTTGTGTGTGTAGATTTAATAATCATCAGCACTGATGTGAGAAAAGACAATTTATTTTGGTAACGAATCTGCCCTGGCGTTCCACAAGGAGACGTTCGTCTCCTTCCATTTTATTACTCAAAAATAAACCAAGTTGTTTCTCCTAGTCAGCTATATGCAAATCTGAAGCTTTATTAGGATCTCATGGCCATGTTAATGCATTAAAACTAAAACTATTACAAATCTATATTTTGTTCATCGAGATTTTTGTAAAAAAATTCTTATACATACGTACATTACATCTGAATCCATCTCTGTACTGTATAATGATTCCTTCCATCTATCATTGCTGTCTCCAGATACATCTGTAATTTGTGTGGCAGAAAAATATTAGCTCGTTACAACTACATTTGTTTTTTCGATCGGAGATATGACGCTTTTCGGAAGAACACGCCCAATTATTGAGAAATTTAGTCTTAACTAAATATACATAAGTACAAGCAGCACTTTTTTGGAGAACTACCAATGGAAACGGAATACGGATTGCGGAAATTCTACAAGCTAACCTTTGTTAAAAAATAATAACTCACCAGATTCCTGATTCAAAATGGACAAAGTTGGCGATCTCGTATGTTTTAGATGAGTTCTGAAATGTAATTCGTAATATTTAAAATTTGTAAAAGGACTATTTTTAAGTGATATTTAGTAAATACCCATATTTATTAATAAATTAAGTATACTCACTCAGACTTAATAATTACAGGCAGTTCTGACCGGTTCCTTAAAGCCACGTGAGCTATTTCGACCGATGCCCCGAGCTCTGCATAAGTATACCAATCAGTAATAATTATATAGTGTCGAATACAAGAAACAATTTTGAATTCTAAGCATTTATATCAACTAAAAGCATAAAACAGTAATTAAAAAATTAAATAGGTACATAAAATTACGAAAAAATTAATCTGAGGAATATTGTTTAACTACTCACCGTTCTATTATTAATTTGACATAATCTGAATATTAATGTCTCCGACTCCGTTGATGTGACAGATAAATGTTTGTTCGCGGGTCATGGGTGTTTGAGATGTCATATTTGTCTACGTCCATACCACCAGTAACACCGGAAATCCTAGTGCGGGAGTGTGAGTGTGTGAATGTTTGACTTTCATGTTTATTGATACTTTATTCAGTACGCTCGCTTACCACCCGTACCAATA
Organism: Megathymus violae; assembly: GCA_003671415.1. Taxonomy (NCBI): domain Eukaryota; kingdom Metazoa; phylum Arthropoda; class Insecta; order Lepidoptera; family Hesperiidae; genus Megathymus; species Megathymus violae. Next base: position 442,542 of record PDGT01000002.1, read on the forward strand.
TACTTTGCATTACCTGCTATCCTTAAATCACTGCATTCTTTTTTGGCCTGCAAAATAGAATGTTAGGTTCACCGCATCTACTATATTAATAATGTTTAATTTCCCTTTTGGTGATATGTAATTTGTCAATGTTATAAACAGATATTTCTATAACAATTTTTAAGGTTTTGATGCCATTAGCGCTGTAATCTATTTAGACCAAAACCTTTTTGGCCTGGCTTTTATATCACAACGTATTAGATTAATAAAGTTTAAATATGTAATTGAATATCTACTAGTCTCTTTAATAAATAATTTGTCTATTACTCCGTGATAATTTAAGACAAACGGAACACAAAGTGAGATACATAAAACTCATAGAAAGTATACGTACATGTTTTCGCGTGTGTGTTTTTCGTTTTTTTCTCGGCTTAGCGGGTGTGGTCACACTGCTGAAATGCATAGTTGATTTCTTTGAAACATGACTATATCAATATTTATGTTTAATAAATAATTGCTAATTGGGTAATTTTAAGTGATCGACCAGTTGAGCAACTGCTGACTCGGCCAGCAGTCGGATGGGAGATCGCTAGAGACAAAGTTCCATGAGCGCCTCCGGTTTTCAGAGGGTACGTTAATTGATCAGTGGCTGCTAATAGGTTCAAGCCACAGACATAAATATATTTTCTTAGTGGACACGAGAGATTTGATTTGAATTGGTACTTACGTTCGAGCCACTTGGTTTTCTATGGCGCGTTTCAATATCTCCTGCGTCACGTCAGTGGTTGTGCCTCGTTCTGGGGCAGAATCAAGCGAATTAAATCGTGGTACTGAGACAATCTTACAGAAAAATAGTCTTTGGGGCATCTACCTAAACGCGAATCTTTCAAAGCCAGCTTCTAATACCCAGACTTAAGTCATTATTTTTAAATTATTTGAGCGCTTTTAATTTTAGTAGTAGGACGAAGGAGTACCGATGTGACGGTAACCAGATAACCTATTTTTTTATTGTTAGAAAAATCATTATGCATATCTCTTCATTGTGGGAACGACTGAGAGCTTATGCCGGACTGCTACCGACTAAACCACCAAATGTGTTCCTCCTCAACACTCCTGGTCGGAATTACGGGTGCGCCCTCGCATTCTTCCGTGATCTCGACGATGTTAGACCCCTTTTGGGAACCCTTCTGTTAGCTGGGTAGGGGCTGGTTCGAGTTTCTCCATCTCGTTGACAGTTAGGGACGCGTGGGAACACCGTACGCGCCATCATGAGGCCTTAAACCATCTTATGTTACTAACGACAGACACCCCCGCGTCCTTGGCCTAGGCCTCATTCATGGAGGACGGAGGAGGGCCTGGTACGTCATTCTCCGATTAGAAGGTTAGATCTTGATTCCTTCTCCAGCGAGCAGCTGCGTAAGCCGCAAGGTTAGCAATAATTAGGTAATTAATCTCAGATGTTGCAAACTTTTTAAGGTATGTCCGTTTTACTCCAGAGCTGGCATTGCACTGGCAACTCCTCTGGTGTGGTATACCAGTATTTTGTGAGTTTATAAACGTTATATTATTCTTAAAGTGTACCTGATACAGCTAATACACTGGTAGATAATTATTTGACGCAAGCCGTACCTGATATATTGAAGTGAAATAATATAGAAATAATCATACCTGCACTTTTCTTTTTTAACTGATCAGCCTGCAATAGACAAAACTGTATCAATGGTACATTTCATTGCGGCTAATATACTCTTTTAAATTATAATTACAATTCATTTATTTATCGAGTATATTAATTACCCAACACGGTCGAAACGATTATTCTAATTAACAATGCTATATCGAACAAAACACAGGGTTATTTGAAATCGGCACCAATTTAACTGGTACTCGAGGTGTAAGTATGTTACAAAATCACTTATGTGTGTAATAAAGAGATCAATAAAAATATGTATGTAATGTGAAATGAAAACTTACATTTGTTACATTCGCAGGTGACGGAACTCCTGAGTTGTGTGAATTCCTGGGTATAAAAACAGTTACTGTTCGAATACTTATATTGTAATTAGACGAAGAAAATATAATTCAGTAGCATCTTCTGCGCTGTCAAACGATTGTCTTTTTTTTTGTTTTTTTTTGATAGTCATTAACGATTCGATTATGGTCGAATTTATGAGAACTGGACGAATACTAGTTTTTATTGATTATTAATAACGATAATTCTATGTAGTTTATGCTGACTTCATTAACATTAAATTTTTCTTATCCAAGTATCTTGTCGTGGTTGGATTTATTTCACACGAATAATTTAAATGGATTCAGTAGTTCGTTTATCTGTCATGATTAATGATTGGCTGCAATGTGACGAGTGTTAAGATTTTTATAATTGTGTATTAAATCAATAAAATACCACATATATTATAAATTATTTTAGCCTTATGACTTGCAATTAGAGGTTCGAATGTCTAAACTACAAGCAATTTACTTTCATGTGTGCTATGTGATTCGGAGGGAAATTTAGATAAATTATATGAATAGTTTACATCTCTACTATTCTCTGGCTGGTAGGTAATATACCTACGTCGAGGACCAATATGAGAGTGTGCGCGTATTGACGTTACAAGGTAATATGTAGTACACGGTGATCAGGTATTTTGAGTATGAGTATGAAGATTTAAAATAGAAATAAAACAAAACGAAACGAATGAAAAGTAAAAAAAATACATTCTGTGCATATTGAACTCACAAAGTGCGATGACATTAGAATAATGCTACTGCTACCACATGGGTCCGGGACCCTCGGTCGGCAGGTAGAGCCACTACCGACTGCGCTGGCAGGACGGTCACGTCACGGTGTCGTCCTGTACCTACTGCACGCCGAACAGCTTCTTTATTTGTAAAACATTTAGATACAACGACACGGACGTCGGGAAATAAAAGTGCCCCAGACATTTCCGCACAGATTAGATAGTTTCTTGGTAATTTGACCAAACTTAGGATAGATAAGTGCAATAATTAGGTTCGAGGCAACTTTGACAAAAAACCAAATAAATGTAATATGGATTTAAAATATGTGTTCGGGAGTTCCCTCTATACTGATCTCTTATTAATAATAAAAAATCCTTTCGAAATGATAGCAGCAGCAAATAATTATTAATAGAAATATACGAGTATGCATATGTGAACGCTCCTCGGAGTTGTATTTGTATCATTTCGTTTATTTTTATGTTCTCATGTTAAATTAATTAATGAACCTCGTTAATAAAGCGTTCTCAAATTGTCAAAACCTCTCAGATTCAACCGAAGCGGACGAGTCTCTCGTGTTGTTGGCCATCGTGAGCACCCTGTCCTCGTTTCGCCGTCTCCGCCTGTGGCGGAGCCCATTGGACCTGCGCTTGGTCTTAAGCGAGTTGGCCTGGCGCGCCGTGGAGCAGCCTTGGAAGATGCGTTGGGAACAGCCCGCGCAAAAGATCACGCCGAGAAATTTCTCCGCGTCGCGTAAGTCGAATTCGCCGCAGACATCTGTGAAGCGATGTCAATTGCGTCCGGTCGTACTTGGCTTCAAACGAAAACGTCTAACACATCACCACTAGTGCGGACAAAAGCGTTGAAGAAATCGTATCTATCTACCTTGGATATTTATTATTTGAGGTACATAGCTACGGATAATGTTCGCATCTAAGGTTCGTAAGTCTTTAATTGAAACTCATTTTTAGTTATATATAAAATGCTTACCTATATATTGGAATAAATTAAAATATTTTCCTTATTCGAATATTAACGTTAAGTTAAGGAATATTCAAATATTATTTAAAGAACAGTATTTTTGATAATAGGTTAATTTATCACACACACATAAATATAATCATTTTATCATCATAACAATTAGTTATAACCGTGGATACTAACAACACTTATGGCACCGTCTGTGGTAACTGAAGCCGTCGTGGACGGCGGCCTCCTCCGGCTCGACTGACGTGTCACAGTGCTGACACACCTCGCAACTGAACATACACAACAATAAACATAATTTTATTCACACTGTTCAATATTATATTAAATGTGACCAGCTAGATGAGAGAAATAATAGTGGAGGAGCTGGCAACAAACACAAAAATTCACCCGTAACTTTAAATTTATGGAGAAATCGTTATAGGCATTACAAATTTTTGAATGTTCCAGAGACGGTCGGGGCCACTCTCACAAGTCATAATTAAATTGTAATACGCAGAAAATTAGAGGTGCGTGCAGGATTTAAAGTCCAGTCTCCACTGCTCAATATAATTTGTAATTATAACTAGATCATTATAATTTAAGTGTTATAATTATAACGTACTATTTTATACTACCGTAATGATCTTTAAATCATTTATTTTGCTTAAATTGTCCACAATACTCAATGTCTATAATAATCTCGCCGCGGAATCTACTCTTAATTTGGGGGTCAGATATAACAGAATTTTTACTATTTGTTCTATCGAGGCTCATTTGAATCTTCTAATCTACCACCAGATGTACTGCAGAGTAGCTTTTAAAGATAAGGAATTTCTTTATCTTTATCGGCACGAATTCCCATGAAATAAGTATAAATATATAACTTACGCCATTTTAGGGTTGTTGCTTTTTCTGGATTTATTTACATTTTTTTATAAACAACCACTTATAATTTACCATTTCTGGCCGTCACTGCGACAGTCATAAACTGTCCTCTTAATTTCAGAACAGTTTTTGTTTGTGGCCATTACTTAAAACGGTATGTACCCAATGAAATTTTCGTAGTTAATATTAGGGGTGTTATGTATATGAAATTTCGGTTTTGGATATGGATACGGATATATGAATAATATTTTACCGGTTTCGGTTACGGTTACGGATACGAAGTTATTTCAGATATGGATATTAGATGATTTGCAACTTGGAAAAATAATATAATGTATTAACAAAGTTTGACTAGGTATTATGTGATGAAATAATAAAAACTGTCTAAAATGAGAACAATGCGGCTAGTGTATCGTATCGGCGGGCGAAAACCTATCATAACGTGTTTTATGTAGACTCCGCTCCTATCCGAAACATTTTTATCGAATACGGTTACGGTTTCGGATATATTTTAATTTCGGATCCAATAGTTCCGCTTACGGTTACGGAGCTCCATAACATTCCTGGTAAATATATCTAAAATCAAATTTAATTTAAAGCGAGCGTCAAGTGCAAGAGTACTCGCATAGAATGGAGGCTGTAATTTAGTTTATTTGGCAGGTCCCAGCATCTCTCAAACAGGAACACAAAGCTGCTCAATCAAATTGTTGTATAGCAGAATCAGCAGGTGCGTTAAAGAATCACCCTTGGCGTCTCGTATAAGGCTCTATCACCTATCCGATGATTAATGAACTATACGTCCAAACGGACCTACTTTAAGGGATGGACCGTTCTCCAGGATGAAGGGAAAACCACTTGCACACCGAAACTTTTATTTAACAATAAAGGAGGTTGATTATGGCCAGGTAAGCGGTGAAACCGCGCCACATTGCACACATATATAGAACATTTATTTTCGAATCATGCACGGAAAATTACTGAAAATTAATTTTCAATTCTTTCGGTGAACAGAAATCTCGTGCGGAACAGAAAGGTGCGTGAAGTTTGCCAATTCGGAAGTGGCCAGCGCGCCAAGCGTTACCTCCTCTACTTATAAGGGGGGACCCGAGCCTGACCGTGCGACAATTGAGTTGCAATGACTCTTCGAAGAGCTCAACATTCTAAAAAAGAAACCAGTTCTCCAAGGATTTAATAAAACAATAAATAATATTTATAAAATTCATTTAATTCAAAACATAAAAAAGGACACATTATATTTTTTGTTATACAACGTGCTACCCAATAACCATGTCATGGTTTTTAAGAACTTAATGTTAAAAAAAACGTATAACCCAACTAGAGATTGAAATAATTCATAATTTTTTTATATCGTTATTTTATAGATAGTGTACATGCAAACACAACAAAAATTTCGAAGGAAATTGTAACTAAATAGTATTTCTAATAAAATCTATTGTAACATAAAGATTAGAAAATAATTTAATAATTTTTAATAAGCATGCACATTATTTACTACGAAACCATTATTGTCTGTGAATGTGTGTGTGTGTGATTACTGTAGAAATGCATAATGTGCATCACACCGGTAAACCCATATCTCTTCATCAGCATCACCATTATGATCTTGGATACACTAACAGTTATATAACAAAAATAAGCATCTCATAATATCTGTTGTCCAGCACCAAAGGTTTCATTTTTAATAATTATACTCATATTATACATATAACAAAATATACATAATAAACTTTTGAAAAGAAATATGTGTATAACAAAATTATATAAATTAATTTAACTGAAATCACTTTTATATAACAATATTTTTACATTTAACACTTATATAATCAAATTGTATGTAAATATGAAAAACATGTATTTCATCTTCAAGCAGCGAAATACTTTGTTATCGTGAGAGTTTTCATTGATTACCTTATTGTAAATAATACTAAACCTACACTTAATACAAAATACCAAATAATAAAAAAATAGGAATCCATTATAACTACAAAAATACATTTTTTTCATTTACTGGCCGGCAAAATGCTGTGTTCTTCCTAAACTTATTTCTACTGATTGAAATATACAAATATGATGTACTAACACTGCAATTAACTTATACTTATTACAACATAAAAAGTATAAAAATACTTATAAAGTACGCTTTTCAGGCTATTAAACGAAATAATTGTGACAGTTTCAAGGAATAAAATATATAAATCACATAAATATTTTTCACTTTGAGATCAAGAAATATAATTTAAAAACACTGTATAATAGAAAAAGATACCAATCTGAGATCAATAAAATTGCATTATAAAATCTTTCGATATTCAATTAAATATGTTTCTTATTTTTTACATTCTTAATCACTTAAATTTGTCTAAGCTAATTATTTAATTTCAAAAATACTGGCCCCTATGTTACTGTTCATGTTAAATCAATCATAAGAAACTAAAAATATACTAACATAAATCATGTGTATCATTATACTTAAAATATAATTAATTCACTGGTTTTGCATTAACAATAAGAGGTTTATTAAACATTTCAAAAAAAAAAACAATAACTTAATATTAATAATATTATTTATTCTATAACATTAAAATTTTCTAATAGACAGTGGCGTAAAATGAACACGCTCGTAATGGTCGTATGGAATGTAATGGTAATTTTTGTTAGCGCATCTTTGTCCTATAAGGCACGTCGTTCCAAGGACCTACAGCACCTATTGCTTAAGAAGTCCATCCTTCGCTCCTATACTATTTGTTATACGTTAAAATATAGTAAATTGCTTAAAACGAATTAAGTAAGAATAAAATATATCAGAACTATATAAAAAATAGGAATTTTCCTACACCACTAATATTGCCACGAATGCCCTGTATAGCTTTATGTGGAACTTTGTTTTGAGCATATATTCTTATCATAATTATATAATTATCATCAAGTACAAATATTGGTTTTTTAAGACATCGTGTAAGGTGATTGAATTGAATTTCGGTTACAAAACAGTGCTAGGGGAACGAAAGACATAATTAATTACTTAACGATTTGTGTCCTTCATTATATAAACAATAGTAATGCATTTTTACACAGAACCTGTGTGTATATGCGTGTGTGTGTGTGTGTGTGCATGTATGTATATAGTATAGTTAGCTGATAAAACATTATTTATATAATAGTCACTTATAAACTTAAAAATAGACATAAAAACACACTTACACTTATACACACTTATATTAGGTATATTAGGGAAATTATAAAATATAAAATAACAATATATTTATTACTATAAGGTACATTTTTTCTCATAAACAAAAAATATTAAAAAAAATATCAACATTTTAAAAAGATTTATATTGATGTTCAGGTAAAAGTGCATAAAAACAGCACACAGTTTTACCAAATGAATCGACGTAAGCATGGAAATTAAATTATATGTATAATGAAATTATTTATAGAAAATACCATCTGCTCCATTAGTGGAAACAACATTACAAACACTCAACGTCAGATTTTGCGTGTTTTAATTAAGTACCAGGTTGTGTGCACTGCAAGTATTTTAATACTTAATTACAGGAAAATTACCTTAAAATTAAATTATCAATAAAATTGCAATACAAGTAATACTAAGTATTGGATACTGGCCTAAGTTTACTGTAATGCCACAAAATGTTACTTTGTAAGAGTGAGATTACATCTCTCTTCGTACTAAACTAAGTTGCTATATTACTGTAGGGGACTTGTAACGATTATTTATATTAATTATTACCTAAATGTTGTCCGCAGCTTATCAATAGTTTGCTTTAAGAAACACCAGAAATTGTAGGTTAATTTCTTAACGTATTTCCATTTAGGAAAAATAATTTACAAATCTGTTCATTATTCTGGCGTTTCAAAAAACGACTTAAATAAAATATAAAAAGGCTAAAAATGTTTATACTCTTCTCATGTAAGTGTAATTAGTTTGATGTTTATTTATATTTAGCTCTGATTGGATAACATTTTAAAAATATACATTTTTTTTAACATACTGGCCACATCGTTTTTAAACCCGATGTCCAACTTGTAATTTATCGGACATCCTACGTCAGATTTTAGAAAACATTCGGCTATATTTAAAAAAAAATAAAGCCTTAAAAGGAACATTGCCGATTTTAATCGATATTATAAAAGGACTGGATAGAATTTGAAAGTTGAGATGTTAACATAGTTTTATTATGAATTATTAATATCAATTGTAAGAAGGTGAAGACGTAGAAGATTGCGTTTTATATGGTCATCATACCGTAAAGTCGAAATTTGATTAATCTTACATTTTTTTAAATGCAGTTTACACAATATAAAATATCTATTATCATGTCATTATCCAATTATCTGGCATCCCCGTGGCAATTTATAATTTTCCATTCAACCCAATCATATATCAACTGATCACTTGCTCCTTTCTTAATCATAATTATAATCATCCAAATAAACCTTTTCTATTGACTTCTCTTCGCTTCAACTCTTATAAATTAATATTTAAACTTTTTTTCATATTATTACATCCATGTCTCCTCCTAATTTTGTCGGTACCGCAATAACTCATTGCTTTTTGTTTCAACTATTATTGATATGTTTTTAAAAAGATAAATAACTAACTTACCTATTTTATAGTTAACAGAGAACCGCGTGTAACATTTTCAATGTACACTGGTGTTCGTCGATACCGTGTATCAGGTTGTTATAAGCTTCGACAATCTGTCAGCTAATTTGTCACAACTGAAAGTATGTATTCATATAATTTATTTATAAAAATAAAACGATTATGAAACACATTTAACTCATTCAGACCATTAATTGTATATTTAGTTTTAAGGTAAATTCAACGTGGGACATATAATTTTATTTGTTTTATTAATGTTGAATTTTATTAACGCATTTGTAAAATAAACCTCTAAATCTTGATGAAAATAAAGTTATTAAATAAGTGATTTATTTATGTACCAAATAAATTATATATTTGGAGGTTGCTACACCTGTGTACATTTTTTATAAAATACAAATACGGAGCAAGCGGATAACCGTTCGAAACATGTTACCAACCAATCTGACATCACACGACCCATCTTTTCACTTCAGTACATATAAATCTATTCAATTTCTGTGCTTAAATTACTTCGAGTAATTTGTGAATCTAAGACAGGGAGCCAAGTTTGAATATATTATAAATGTAACGTAGACGGAATAACAAAATAGGGGATCTATAGAACATTTTTTTTATATTTTAATGAATCTGAACATGTATAATATCATTAAGAAATTCGTGTAATGAATGAAGTCGACATCATCACAATATTAATAATTGACGATAATGTTCTGCCATATATAAATGTATTAAACTAAAAGTAACTCGCGCGAGGAACACTCGTTGCCGCACGTACCAATACATTATTATGTATTACTAGTATATTGAATATTATTCGTTTATGTATTTTTTATCCGACGCTCCTTGTATACCTCGTTCCACTGTTCCGGGTGTCGGTATGTATTAATCAAAAAGTAATTAAAATATATACTATAAAACACCTAAAACATTTACTAATATCAACATAATTTCCATACCAACTTATACAGGAACAGATCCATTTTCCGGCATGAAAGGTATCCTGGATGACCCATAACATATGCCAAATATCATTCGATTCTATTCAGTGGTCCTCCGAGTGATACATGCACCAACAGACAAACAATCCAAAAAATATTGCATGTACAAATTCATGGCAGTTACAATTTTATTATAGAATATATACTTTTTTTTATGTACAGCATTAAGTCATTTGTTTCAGTTTAATAAAATTAGAGATTTGATATTATTATTTATAAATTATTAAATATAATTGTATATTTGAAACTATACAAATAGCAATTGCAATTGAAGTTGTTCAATCATCTTCGTATAATTTAAAATTTATTTGCATTACTTTATTCATTAGCGTTTAGCTTTCGAGTTTCAAAATTATAAAGTATAATTTCAAGTTATACAAATAGATCCACTGCCACAGAAGTTTTATAATTTTTGTATAATTTTAAAGTATCAAGATTTATATTTCCATCGTTACTTGATTCGTCAGTGTCGTCTCATGTGCAGTCCGAGGTGGTCGGATCTGGCGAAGGACCGCCTGCAGAGCGGGCACGTGAATGGCCGGTGGCCGGTGTGCTTCCTGGTGTGGCGCGTCAGCTCGTCCGACCGCGCGAACCTCCACTCGCAACCGGCCCAACCACACGGGTACGGTTTTTCGCCTGCACGGACAAAAAGGAATTGAACTGTGAAAATTGTCAGCGTCTACGAACAAATCTGAAATTATTAGTAGTAGCGATTATTTAAAAGATTCTCGAGACTATTTTTCAAAATCTATAACTGCATCATCACTTTTGATACAACTTTCCTGGCCAGAAATCCAGTTGCCGATTGCAGAAAAAAAAAACAACCTGTATCAACCATAGTATAATACGACAGTGATTCTACTCACTGTTACATACAACAAGTGTACTTAAGAATGCTGACTCTACAAGCATGCACGCATCGCCAACAATTGCAAGTCACATGACAAAATATTATAGGGATTTCATAGCAATTTGATACTGATTGTGTATATATTTATTTATTTATTGAATTTCTTGATACCGAAATCGATCGACGGAACACAACTACGGACCCGTTCTTGACAGTCGGCCAGAGTAAGGTAAGTTAGTCGCTTAGGATTTACCATTAAATCTTTGAGGCGAAAGAGGTAGAAGTATTTTGTTTCGCCGTTTCTTCTCCTCAACGTTAAAGCGATTATCGAAACGGTAGTAGAGGCAAAAAATTACGTGCATAAGTGTATTTACAGAATACCTAAATGATTAATGATTTTGAATTTCACCTTTCTGACCTTTTGTTCACCTTTGCGAGCTATTAAAAGAAATCGTCAATATATTCAAATACATCCACGTGGCTCGACTGTACGTTTGTCAGCCATAAAAAAGAGTTTTGACGTTAATAGAATAATGTATACAAAATTTACCTGTATGCGTTCGTTTATGAGCTTTAAGATGAGAACTCTTCGTATACACCTTATGGCATCCGGCTACATCACATTTATGTAATCTTCGTCTACTCTGTGTATCCTCACTTCCCGCTTCTACTTTATCTGCATCGCGTTTTTTATCTATGGCCTTTAACGCTTTCACTTCTTTGTCGTCCGTCGTCTTTACGTCTGTGGTCTGAGTGACAGTGCGCGCTGTCATTCGTCGTTGCGTCAATTGACAGAGGGAGCCGGTGAGCGCGTTCTGTAACGCTGTGTTGAGGAGGAAGTTTTTTATATCCAAGTCTGTGGTTATAGGTTTCATTTGGGTGGGGATCGGGAAAGGGAACGCTGGGGACAGGAATTGATGCTTTGACATTTCTAACGGTGTTTGGAGTGCTTGTGGGGACAACTGGGGACGCGTATCGGTGGTTAAAGGCTTGTATCTGAAAAAACAAAAACGATAGCTTTAAGCAGAGCTTAGTGACATATAGAAATGGTCTTCTCCCTCATATTTAAATATACAAACAGTACTAGTCTAGTGGTCTTAGAGTCTTAAGTACGGAACATCAAGGTGCATATTGTGCAAATTGACATATAAAATTAAAATTGTTTGAAATGTATCACTACGTAATGTTGTCAATAGTCTGCCGTGCGGCGCTCGGCCGACGTTTTGGATAGCCCCCTTTTAGTGGCAACAGACCTCGAGTTCAGACAGACGACACTTACGTAGTTGTTAGTCGGAAGTGCTCGACCACTTTCAGCTCGCAAGTTCAGTCTTGAAAAATGACTTCAGTCTTGAAATGAAAGTTCAGTCTTGAAAAATGACTTCAGTCTTGAAATGAAAGTTCAGTCTTGAAAAATGACTTCAGTCTTGAAATGAAAGTTCAGTCTTGAAAAATGACTTCAGTCTTGCAATGAAAGTTCAGTCTTGAAAAATGACTTCAGTCTTGCAATGAAAGTTCAGTCTTGAAAAATGACTTCAGTCTTGCAATGAAAGTTCAGTCTTGAAAAAAACCTTTCGGGACCCGAAGAACGACCTCTTGTGGATATGATGGAGTTTTGTAGTAAGACTTCTCTAGGCGAGACTTGAGAGTAACTCAGATCTTTTTCGGATGGAAGGAACGCTCAGTAGCCTATAGCCAACAGTGGCAAACATTATAATCTATTGGAATAATTTTTCAAATTAAATAAAATTTTACGGCCGAAAAAAATTAAACGATTTCTGAGTGCATTTTTTTATTTTCTTTATTTTTGTGGTAATTAAATTTTTGATATTTTTGTTTATTCTCTGACGTGTGCTACGTTCCATAGATTTTTTTAACAAAGTTATATTAGCTTGAGATGCTTGACCTTTAATTTTTTATTTTCAATTACTTTCATACATGAGTGATTCTTCCCCTTGTGTTGCAGTTGCCATGGACATACAAAAATGCGACATAACAAACACCCATAACCCAAAAACACATATTTATCTGTCACGTAAACGCCCTGGCATCGAACCTGGGCTCGGCTGGCAAAACTACAGATTCGTCATGGATAAAAATAGTTACATTTAATACTCACTTATTTACATGATGTTTCGACTTCCTGGCACTTCGAAGATCAGGTCCCACTTTGATTTTAGGCTCCTGGTGACTTGATCTGTAATATATTAAAATATACAGTTAATATATATAAGAGAGGTATCACCACCGTCGCCCATGGACATTAGTTATACCAAAGGTGTCACCGATGCGTTGTCGGTCGAGAAAGATGAAGAAAGAAAGTACCTACTGGCTCTCAAGGCCCCAGCCGGAACGAGAAAATTACTTTACTTTATAATAATATGTATAATGCAATACAGTAACTATCATTCATTCATCCATCAGCTCTGGAACTTTACTGCTGTACATATATGTATCTCTCCCAACGTGCCCCTTCAGTTCGTCAGTCCAGCTGGGCGGGGAGCATTAGCTGTTACTTTAATATCACCGAATAAAGGACTTACTCCGAATAAGATCGTTGTGTTGGCATTGACTCTTCAAGCTTCAACGATTTCGCTGACGTCGGAGTGATAGAACCTGGAACAAATATTTTATATCTATAGTGAACTAGTAACCCTTACCGGCTTCGCAATTTATTCATGAACAGAACGAGATGTGAGCCTAGCAATGAAAATAGCATTTTTCATCGTTTCATATGAAAATACCATCCCGATTTCCGATTTTTTCCAGTGAACTGTCCAAAAATGTTATTTCGCACGAACCCTGTGCTGACAACTACGATCGTAAAAAAAAAACAGACAAATCGATCGAGCCGTTCTGCACTGATGCTAGTACAGAAATACATGCGGCAATTGATTTTTATTTATAAGAGTTATAGAATTTACGAGTCGGACGTTTCTCCATACACTTTAAAACTTATTCTATTATCTGATATACATACAATTATATTAAAAGATAAGATAAACTTAAAAATAATCTCTTAAAATGCAATACAATTATTTAATTTTTATATCGTTGATTTCAATTTTCATTTAAATTTATGTCAAATTATTAATTACTTACTGTGTATTTTGGCAATGTCCTTGTTATCAAAATATTCTTTTAATGTGTAAACATTGAGCTTTAATAGCAACTATAAATTTTCTACAAACTACATACTAAGTTTAATTTTTTATCTTCCGGGCCCAACCCGCTTAAACACAAAAAGCATCATCAAAATCGATACAGCCGTTTCGGAGTTCAGTGACATGCACTTTTGTGTATAACATTTGGATCAATTCCCATGTAGCCGCGGTAACGGGTGAAATCCTTGACAGTTGACCCTTGACAGATACTAATGACATATTGAGTTATGTGCCCGTCAACTTAACGTTTAGTTCGTTTCGCGTTCGTAACAGCTAAAATGTATAATGATTGTGTTGATAAGTTCAAGATAACACAATTACGGTAAACCAACTTTTTAAAACTAGCAACCGACTGCTAGACATAAACGGCTTACCTTTAAATAGCGGTAGAAGTGATGAGAATTTATTGGTTTTAAAGGAGATAGTTTACGAGAGAAGCTGTTTTATTTTATACGGCGGCTAGATTGGCCAATTATCCTTTACGAGTGACGTTGAAGCGACGTTTTTATCTCTGCTCGATTGACACGAGACGTTGGCGGTATTTCAGGATAGGATGACTCCGCGAAGATTCCGTCTTAATGTTTGCGTGATTACTTCTTTTATGTATATTTCTTAAGGTTCTGTCAATTCAATAAAAAATGGGAGTCTTTATTGGTTTATTATTTCTGTCCGTACATAGGATGGACTGGCATAGGATATTTTCTCTGCGACTATTTGACGGTATAAGTTAAATTTGGTACAACTGATTGCAGTTACGTGACTCCGCCGAAAACTTGCCTGACAAACAATCAAATTGTTATACTAATCAGAATTATATGTGTTTATAATTATAACATGCATCAATAAAAATTAATTAAAGTAAATGTACGACAATAATACCTAAAGTACAATAAATAAAACAACAACGTGTCAATCAACATAATCATTAATAGTTCACAAAAATGTAAACAAATATTCTAAGTTACTTTGAACTTAACTTACCGTTGTATTTTACACATTTTACTGCAACAAGGGTACTCACGATATGTATATAGTGTACGTTGAAATTGCGACGCAGTTGGCACGGAGAAGTTCATGACATTTTGATCGATGACATTTGACAGTGATTAGTCTACCTTAGTCGAGTGCTGGAAACTCATGTTACGACATAAAACATAAATAACATCTTGCCATACACCGTGCACTTTTTGTGATATATGTAAACTAACCACAGGACTCTGTACCTGTGCTAATATAGACCCATCCTCCAAACTAAAAAAAAAACCCTAAGCTTGAATGTTCACGCTAAACGGAAAATATTCGTGAATATTTTGGACACATTCGTATGATTTTTCAGAATAATACCCACGCAAATTAGATTCGTACTTGATCGGTATTTTTTATAGAATGCCTTTCAGCAAGCAGACGAGCAACTTAATTATAATAAGTCACCGCTACCGTGAATGTTTATAATGTGCGACGCATTGACGACCAAGAAGAAAGTATGCAACCGTATGTTAATTAGCTTTTCGAAACTACACTAAAACACATTCACGAGGCAGATCGGAGGTACCGACCAGCAACAGAAAGGAATTTGCAGCATCACTTGGTCCGCGTTACACAGGAAAATATCTGGGCCGCTAGGTCTGTGGACTTGGACTCAAGAATACATGAGCCTTACATACAACAACTTATGTTTTTCATAAAAAAAAAACATGATTTCTTTTGTAGCGTTTTCATAGATCTTCTCTAAGTTTTGCAAACGGAAAACTCCATTTAATCCGCTCTCTGTACCACAAACATACCTTAACAGTTCACATTCAAATACAGTTCTAATCAGATATCTGAGTAGACTAATTTGGCTACAAATATCCAGGGTGAGCCAACCGCCAGCAGAAATTCGACGGTACCTAACGGAGATCTTCAACGATAGCCGCCTGCGCCTGCGCACTAATTTGACGCGTACCTACCACTCGACTCACGACATTCAAATCCAGTTAGGGAAGTGTCGTGGCCGATGCGTGAGAAGCTATGGAATATGTTGCTTCACCTCACAAAGAAAATTAGTTGTTTTCTTTATCATCTAGTGTTGTTCTAGCGATAATTTATGTATTTCATTATATAATTGTGCAAAATAAATTACGTACCCAGTTCGCAGTCTATTCCTTTAAACGTTAGCATATTAAAAAGAACTGTAAATTTGGAGCCGTAAAATAATGAAAAAAATGGAAAAACTAAAAATAGTTACCGAATAATTTCATAGAGTTCTAAACGCAATACAATTGCGAGCAGTTATATAGATACTTTACCGTGTACTTATTAGACAGCAATCTTAAATTAGGGATTTTTGTGGGTCTGGGTTCCAACCTTGCACGCATATTTCAACTCTTTCTCTTCTATGACGCGATGAAGGTAAACATAAATATAAAGAATCCTCCATCCTAATTTCTAACATGAGATCTTACGTTCGAGTTTCGACTCTTCATTTCAGTAATTAACATACTAATCGTGCACCATAGAAACCGCAGATAGGAGCCATAGACTTAAGTATGGATAATTACACCATAAATTTGCTGTCGGTAAGTAATAAATACTCTTAATGCTTTACGCTATGACTTATAGAATGGAAGATACAATTGGAAAGGAAAAAATATTATGTTAGTTTTATTTTAACATAGATAATATAGTGAATCGTACTGTTGAAATTAAATAACATTTATTCGAATGACATACTACACCGTCGCTTCCACGTATCCCTGCAGTGAGTGGTGTAGTTGAAAACATTGTAATTGTCATATGATGATTTAAAAGATGCGCTGAGGAGTTAGTTTCATTCGCCGTGTCTTCTTTTTAATGTCAAAGCAACTTTTAAGAAACGGTATTAAAAGCAAAAAAAAATGCGTGAAAAGTGTATTTACCAAACAAAAAAAAATTATTTGATGACTTTGTTTTCTTTAATTTATTGAACAGGCAGTTGACAAGTGCCTGTATCCGCTTCCTTCATGGTCGGGAACGCGTCAGTGACGCTGCTACTGTCGCAGATGTACACGGGCAGCAGTGACTAATATCAACGCACAGATAACGCGGCTTGTTTGCTGTTTTGCGCTGGCTGGTACTGTAAAAAAAACTAACAAAGAGTCTATGATAAGTACGGTACGTACGCACTCAAAATTTCCATGCTCCATTTATTCGCGAGTCCGTTATCATCACCCGTTGTCCATTGATATCGACACGGCACTATCACCTTATTGACCACCACTGTACACGGCGGATAGCTTGCACGGCGATTGTTGCGCTGATTGCGCGATGGTTGGCGTGAGCTATGAGCGGAGGCGTTTTATGACTACCCTGCAGTAAAGTCAGAAGTGATTCTCGCTACCGCGTATTGCGTTTGATTTTCCACCGCGACACGCATATATTTAACCAGTTGATAGCGACGCCACCTGCAGCGCAAGGGGTTTGATTCGTGAGAGTGGACGGGTCTTTCTGTGACGTGATGATCATGGATGTTTGTGATGTCTCCTTTGTGTATATCCCGGCCAGTTGCCGCGAGTTTCAAGTCTGCGATTTCGCACTTGGGTAGCACGGTGAGCCAACGCCTCTGCCCCTCGCATTGTAACAGAATACCTGACAATTTCTTCTCTACAGTGGTCCAAATATCGATAGAGCTGATGATAAATATCTTTTCGATTTCGCTCTAACTTGCATGGGATTCCCATGTAATTATTTTGGACCGCACAATCAGGTAGATTCTCACACTGTACTCTCCGGCGTTGCGGTTGAATTTATATATTCGGTAGTTGCGCCACACTTACGCTCGTTAGGGCCAACCAACAGTAAATGCTAGTACTACAGTCGAGTCGCTGAAATTAAATGCGTAGGAATGAAATACCGGGATGGCGATCCCCGAAATACTGAACTACTGAGTCACGACACGAAATACTGAGTCGTAAATTGAACGGGATGGGCGGGATTGAAGAATACCAAAATTAATTTATATACGAGCAAATATTAGGACCCCGCAGGATTGAATATGTCTAGTTCTGCAAACATAGGGATTGCATTTCCTAGAAATACGCTATAGTACTAGATTTCGTTCTTTTTAAATATCACCGAGAATATATATAAAATAAATAATAATTTAAGAACAGAACACCAAAGCCAAAAAAATATCATTCTCCCGACTGTGTTTATTCTATTCTGTGAAATAAAGATGAACGTGTTTTTTTAAACTTATAATTAGTTTGAAACGTATTTCAATACAGTTTATTCAACCCATAATATTTAAGCTAATATGTTATATCTGATACGCAATCGTAGTTTTAAAACGATTTCAAAAAAGTAAGAGTAATTCATGTAGAGTCAATTCGTGTGGGAGCACAAAAATACTCGCAGGGTTCTCCTAGTGCGCTTTTCTTATTCCCGTATCCACAATACTCTATTTATGACGTCGATGATAACAAACAAGTCTTGTAGTGGTATGTAGTATTTAGATTTTTTTAATTAGAATATAAAAAAATAATTTAGTCCCTCTACTTCCGATGATACCACTACAGCAGCTCCATTATCGCAGTGGTATCGCATCGCCATCTCCTCGCGCGCTCTACACGCCCGATCCCTCGTCATCCAGATACCAATCGCGATGTCGCGTCTATATTTTATCGGTTACGAGCGCCGTATCTTACACGGACATCGATTGCCTCGGATCGTCGAATTTATGTTCCGACATGTTTCTATGCTAAATAGAACTTATATTAAATGAAGCAACACTCTCTTCTCTGACATCGAAGCTGCTGTGTACGTCTTTCGATTTCATCTACAGAGAAAATGTGTATTTAGTTAGATATTTTAACAGATTTCATTGTTATATATCTTTTCAAAGTGCTACTTTTATAAAAGAATGTTACTTATAATGTATAAGTATTTGTTTGCGGAAAATTTTAGTTTACAAAGAATCTTTGTACTCACTATGTACATACTTGTATATTATGCGTTTAATGGAAGTGTTTATCCCATTTTACCCTTCTGAGACTTAGATTTTGGACTTCTATTGATTAGCAAAAAGTTAACTTATCCCCGCTATACGCCTATAACTAACTGATATCCGCGACTAAGTCTGCGTTGCTTATTTATATTATCAATGTAAGTTATGTGCAGATGACAATACATAGACAATATATAAATATGTTTTTTTAGACGAGGGCCAAGTCTCTAAGAAATAAAACTTGAAAACTCTATTGAAATCTATCTATCCGGTCGTTTTTTCGTGATGCGCGCACGACGTCAGATCTTTAGCATTTTTATATAGATTATATTTAATCTTATCTGTTGGTATTACGTTTATAGATCGTGAGTATGTGTATGGAGCGGATACAAAGAATACACACTGTTCGGTTGATATAGCATAACTCTCTTTTATTTCAATGCACACAGGTATTGTATTGAATGATATAATTGTACATGTAAGTATACGAACTAAACATAGGTACGGCACAATATCATTATCATTTCATTACCAACTTTGTCACTCTACACATAATTTCTCTAAAATTGCATATGCGATGATAATGCAGTTCTTTCTACCGACCCCGGTCGTTGGGTTACACGATCTATACTACTAATCAAATAATAATGCATTCGACATTACAATATTTTTACAAAGTGTTAATGCTCTTATATTACTTTTTTATGGGCTAATGTTTTTAGTGTGTCAATACAAAAACGATTATTTATTGCAATGGCTAAAAATTTTTACTATTATACTGTACTTAATACATTTAGAAAGTCCTAAACATATCATTCGTGTCAGATTTTTCTCGTGGTCCATGAAAACATTCACAGATAATATTATAAAATTTGTGTTTTATATATGTATTATTGTCATTATTAAGGTTTTAAAAACGCTCACCTGAATTAAAAAGTTATATTAATATTACGAAGTGCGAATGCGCATTTTGTGTGTTTGTGTATATGCCGAGGGGAATCTCTGGAAAACATCACCTATTTGAAAAATTCTTTCACTATTCGGAAGGTACATAATTACGGATGGGTATACACTAATTTGTATCTAAAACATATAAAGTGTATATGTATAGTAATTTATTGTTATTCCGAACGATGTTAGGATTGGTTTCTAGTGTATAATGTAGAAAATAATATATTCATGAAAAATAAAAGATAGTATTGGCAGTTCTGCAGTTACGGAATAAATAATCATGATATATAATTACAACTATATAACTTCCTACTAATCACTCCATCCTAAACTAACTTGCATGGAAACCAACAAGTCTGGAGCATTTATCACCGTTCACCGATAGATGGCGATAGCGTATCGACTTGCGAAATATAGTATTGTCCGCCTTTTAAGCCCAACTATGTGACAATGGAAATTATTCCGCAGTCAGGTATGATTAAAGTTCTTGTTACTGTCAGAATAAGGGGTATTTATATCTTAATCTTGTCTAAGATAAACACTTATGAGGTCCAAGTTATAAGAGATGTTTTTTTTTGTCATATTAACTAAGTTTAATTAATTAAGCAAAACGATATGAAACGAAATGATGGACCAAATAATGGAAAATAGTTAACGCCATCCGTAGATGTCAGCAGGGATGTTATAAACGGGCTTCTACCGAAACATGAATCAACCCACCTGTTGACTGCTTTTCCAAATTCACAAATGTAAAACATTAGAAAATTTGAATCGCGAAATATTAATGGAAAATTTAGGATAATGTTAAGATCAACGAGCAAATAAACAAAATTATAATCATGCATAACTATCGTCAGTATCAAACTAGGTAAAATTTATAATGACATAATATAAAGAAGAAATATCGCCATTAAGTAATTAAAACATAGTTGAGAGCCCTTTTCACCTTCCCGTACCATCCAATTCTCTGGGGTGATACCTCATTATTAGCCTCATGGCTAAAACCATATATCAGAATGTATCTGTCCACATCTGAAACCGTACTTCAATAACACTGATACAGAAGACGGATGATGGGCTTATTACAGGTATTTTTGCTTTTCGCTACTTCCACGTCATTAAAATTTATATTGATTTATGTATATAATACTCGTATATTACCTTGGTATTGACAATCGACAGATTCATCACAATTGTTGTACAATCGCTCATCGCTTATAACCGAAACCCCACATAACCTAGATTCGATAACAGCTTAGTGTCCGCACAAACTATACGTAACTCGCGAATAATTAGCGCTGGCGTACTTATTTGGCTTTGAATACTATTAGCCGAACTTGGCTGACACACTGCCGTGCACCGATGTACTTGTACATATTAGAGTTACTTCAGAATGTGTTATTTTATGGACCTATTGTGTTGAAATTTCACAGGAGTCGGGCTTTTAGCCAAGCGTCTATTTTTTATAAAGCTTTACACTTTACTTATAAAACCGATTTCATACTGCATTAAAACTGTTCTTGTTAGCTCCAATTGACGAATACGGATCACTTGATAGTGAAAGCTACAGAGTAAATGGTCTTAAGTTTGATCCACGACCACGGAAGGCTTGTGTGGCAGAATTCGTTACTGGGTTTTGATAACTTCTTAACATAATATTTCATATTAAACATAATATATCATCGCGGATACTAAAAATTTTAACTATAACGGATAGGTACTCACGATTGATGCGTTACCGATATTTAAAGCCAGTAACACGGATCACGGTCACGGCAAAACCGTTACAGTTCAAAACAAATAGTTCTATTTCTTGACAAAAGATGGCTCTACAAATTATAGATTAATCACTGGATGTGGTGCGAAATATGTGGTATAGTATTTTATCCTATATCATTATTCCATTGCAAAACTAGTCTAGGTGCTTCGGTATGAAGGAATGTCATTGATAATATGGAAGTATGCAGTTCCGACACCGACAATATTATTCGTCAATGTATTTGGGGCCAACGCGTAAAGCCGGTTTACACTAGGACATTGAGAGCACAGTTAATTGATTTCCTAATCTGTAACCCGTAAATAAATTGTTAAGTGCAGGGTAATAAATTATTGAACAACTTATAAAGTGAATGATCGTCGCGTGTCGCGGCCTTTAGATGGACGATCAGTTGGGGCAAAATTTTATAAGCGCTTCTGTGCTCCGGAAGACACATCAAACTCTCGGTTATTATAATTTACCGTACTTGTTCAGTCATGTCAGTAGCCCTCGACGACATCTTCACACTAGGACTAGCTAGGACAGGCCAGAAACACCGGTCACTCCACCGGTTCGCGCTAGATTAGCGTGGTGAGGTCGCTTCAGGACACTGCTGTTGCGGGTAGACACCGCCATGTCATTCGAAGGCGCAAGAAACAAATCATATTCATTACTTTCAGATGACACATAACTTTTCACCTTACTAACGAGAAAATACGTAATGAAAAAAAAAAAACTATTGGTACTATACTGCACAAGAGATTGAGGTGTAAGGGGCTCCATCGATTCTTGATAGCAAGCGAACTACCTCTGCTCGTAGTGCGCCCTAATTGGATAACAGACGAGGCTAAGTGGAGCGGGCCCTCCTGTCGGAGGTGGCTCGGCTCTGTACCCTCCGGTATCTCCTCTCGGAGATGGCTCGGCTCTGTTCCGCCCAGTTTCATCGCGACGGAATTAGTGCGCGGTAGAAGACTTCTTTACCTGTTTAGTGGAAGCTGCCACTCTTCTCCTAGAAGATTCGAGGAATGTTTAACGTCTTTCCGGTGCAGCCGGAGAGCAAGCAAACTAGCGGTTTTCCCGCAAACACTCTTAGTGTTGCAGACGTTCATGGCCGGCGGTGACCACTCAACATCACATTGCTCGTCTGCTCGTTTTCTCAGTATTCTAAACTATCATAACTTCACACATTTCACTTAACTATCTTAAATTTCCATCAGGTATATAACAGAAGTTTTTTAAGAATTTTATATTAAGCGAGACCATAAAACACAAATAAGGAGGTAAAATACTATAATATTTTTTGTAAATAAAACCAACGGCATATAAAATATTTCGCCGAAAATAAAACGTTAAGAGGACTATACTTTGGATGTTTCGTGAGACAATGAAATCAAAAATATCAATTAGAAATGTTCTAAATATAGACCACATTTACAAACTTTCATAGAATTAGGTAGTTTTCGGTATACTAAGTTTTGCTTACTTAAAGTTTAACTAGTTAAACCAGTAATAGTTTGAAACAAAAAAATGGCCCTTTTTTACACCAGCAAGGTGTAAACATACTTTTCAAATTACTGTACCTAGAATACAGTCGGTTGACAGATAGAAAATTGTAAATCTTTTTTAACACGTGTAACGTGTGAGGCGTCAGTGCCAGAACACAACTATTGGCTTATAGCGCCTTATTATTTGGCTCACTCACGCTTTTCTTTAGTCGGGTTCGTCCGACTAGTTTCGGAATTGTCGCATATGACTGCGCTCCTCGCGCCATCTCGTCGCGGATGGCTCTTGAGAGCGGACCTAGGAGGTCCGAAACTAATCGGGCGAGAATCCGACTAAGTAAACACGTGGGTAAAGCGTTATATACTAATAGTTATGTAAGTTATACTACTTTAATCTTGTATATATGACAATATAGCAATTAATAAAGACCTATCTTGTATCTGTTTCATCACATTATCCGCACGCAGCCGGATACCCAAGTGTATATGCAAAACGAAATATCATTTTGTTAAGCGTAAGAGATATCCATTGTTATTATATATATATGTGTGTATGTGTGTGTGTGTGTGTAAGTACTTATATGTATAATAAAAAACAAACACTAAAATATGTCTCATATAACCACGGATATATAACGATTCTCATTTCGGATTTTCGTTTAATTCTCTGTAAATTATGAATTATTATTTAAAGTCCATATTTTTTCCATTTATATAATTGTCCTATGTGTTATAATTTACGTAACATTTTCATATTACACCTATATTTTTCTTCTCTGAAGGAAGATTCCAGTTACATAAGATTTCTTCCCACTAAAGCCTACCGTCAGCCATCCGACGCATATGGGCAATGACCAATGGTCAGTTCCGGGGGGACCGGGAAACTTTAGAAGTCCCCTTACCTTTCGTCCCCTTCATCTCACCTTCCCCATCATCAGATACCAGATATACATAAATTCAAAGATGTTTCATGACAGTAAAATGCGACACGAATTCTTCTAGCTTATCTACATACTCTAGCGCTAAGTACCAGGAGCACATAAAATACAAGTTGATATCTATTTAAAATCTTCTTACTTGTAACCTTTGCTCGGTTCCTGCAGCGCATCCGCGTAACATGACCTCGCCTTTTCATGATTGTGATTGGGAGTATAGCCATGATATTAACATTTATGGTTGTGATCGTGAGACAATTTTTATTGCCCAAGACGAGGCTACTGCAGGGAAATGTGCCGTCCTAGGTTGGATCCAATATGATTGGTCAGACCGAAAACCAGTGTCGGTTTCATCCAATCGATTTTGGTGTAACTTAAGCAGTTTGAGTCTACTTGTAATCTGCCCTCGCCTCGCTTTAGAAAATCTACGCTTTATGTTTAGAAATAGCACGAGCATTGTTTAAGGAATGGGTTTTACTAGATATGTGAATTAGAAACATATTAATTCATCATAGTAGCTGTAGCTATTCAGTAAACATTTTTTCACTGGGTGCTTAATTTGTCCACATAAACGTTTATTTTCTATTCCGGGGGAAAAGATCCATTTTCCGGGGTAATAAAGTAACCCTAGAGTATATAACCCGTAATATAAGCTACTAAAATGTCACGTATCATTTATATATTTGAAACGGTTCTGTGGACTCTTCTTTTTTACTACTTCATCATATTTATTTTAGCTACCCGAGTTTAACTTGCGGACTAACTTACGTCGTAGGTCGTTATTCTATACTCCTCATACCGAAACAAAGTATACCAGCAACGCTTTCCTGTACCGCTCTTGCAACTTTTATAATCATAATCTACAGAGTGTTGACCCGTTCAGCCGTTCGATACCAGCGTACAAGAGGAGTATACGACAGATACTAGTAGATGTACAATATTCTCTAATGTTATATTTCATTAGCTAATTTTTTCATTTATTTGGTAGTTGATCTCCAGTTGTGTTTGTTAAATAGCATATATTTTTTTATACTGTCTCTAGTATTTTTAGTGTTTCTCGCTCTGAATAGGTTAATTTACCAACTGTTAAAAATGTCAGTGGCAACTTTATTGATGTGTGTCTTTCTACTCTGTACTATCTATAAGCTTTAAAAGACACTGTTTGTTAGTCAAATAAATAAAAATAAAATATATATCCAAAGGAGATGTTTCACAAATGTATAAGGCCTGGGCGACGCTATGTACAAACTGTAGAAAGTAGATCATATTAATCGAAAGCATTCCTTATCATTAAAATTCTAGATTTCAGTTTGGTTTATTGTCTATAATTCAATTTGTGAATAACATATTGTAACACTGAAACGTTACGGCGGATGGCGGAAAGTCAGTCGGGTGCATATGACAGTTATTGACATAATACGTCATGACTGTCAAACGACAATATAATATTTAAATATGTCGGACTACAAACTAAATAAATGTTAACTTATCTATTTATACAAATGAAAATCTAGCCTAATAACAAGTCATTAATAAAAATTTACCTAAAATAAAATCGAATTATTGTGTGAAGTATATATTGATTTTCAAACTCCACAGATACTTCATCACAGGCATAATATTTGACAGTTCTAATTGCCACCATATTGTTGTTATACGTAAAAAACTTCAAAATAATTTATTTAAAACAATTTCTCAGAGGAGAACAGCTCATTGAATATTTTTTCAATATTTTTCTGTGATACAGTTTATTTTTCTCTAAATTATGCTATACTGTACAGAGGCGCGCCCAAAATAATACATCTCTATTGTTCAATTGGTTTAGCGTGATACGTGATCGGACAGATTAAAATTAAAAAAAAAACATTCTATATACAGATTCGTGTCCTTTACAACATTATTATTAGCATAGCTTAATAGGTATTTGAAAAATAAAAACCGAATTATAATCGGTTCAGCAATTTAGACCCGTTACGACGTACCTAAATGTAAGGAAGTATCCGATGTGTCGCTCGACATGCGCACACGCAGCCAATGTGACGGTCTCGACCAGTATTATTAAAGCTCATGTTACTACAGTAAGCTGGTATTATTACATTGGTCGTTAAATTAGAGAGGCATCGGCAAAAGGAGCCCAAATAGCGCGCCTTGTTCACTCTGTGAGTATTGTTGTAGCGATGTCACAAAATAAGGATTATCAATTAATTTCTGTGCTTGCCGAACGAGGGGGTTCGATTCCCTGCCGGAGCAGACGCTTATGTGACGAATGTATATTTGGTCTCGGGTCGTGATGCCTTACCCCACTTACCTCCATGTCACATGCAAGGAATCACTTGGTAGTGACCCCGCCTGCCAAGCGAGGGTTTCCGGGTTCGATACCCGGTCGGGGTAGACATTGATGTGACACGTAAATGTTTGTTCTCGGGTTATGAGTGCTTGTAATGTCATATCTGTGTATGTTTATGCCACCCGCAATACAGAGTATCCTACAGCGAGGGTTTGAGTGTGTGAACCTCAAAAAAATCCTAGTTCGGAGTGTGTGTGTAAACGGTCGTTTTTTTCATTATTATTTATAACTTATATTCCAATCTTTGTATAATAACGCACTCGCATAGTCCGCAGCAGGTAACACTTACATCAACAGACACAATCAGTCAATGGACAAGGTCAACAACGAAAATCCGATAAAAAAAATTGTCACATGAATGTCTTTTACAGCCGACAAAATGCGCTAGGGGAACTTTGCTCTGCAGGTAAGGCAAACACACTGAGATTATTTGATTGGTTACTGACAGTCTGGGCAACATAACTTAGCTCTATTATTTATTTAATAAATTCATACTTCGTTTTTAATTTAATATTGTGATAATTTACGGTTATACGGTTTTACGGATAATACATGGTGTTACTTATGCAAGCGGCAAATTCTATAGCTACGGAGGAAATTTCCTTTTATAATTTTTGTTGAAAGCAATTGTGCACAATATATAAACAAATAATAACATCAACGCTGCTCGTTACCAGCACTCAAAGAGTACAGATACGAGTAATATCAGATTTACCAGTTGGGACTGCGACATGCGACATGCGCAGGCGCAGTACGACACGCGTCGATCCTTACAGGTTTAATTTAGAGCCGGCTGCGCATTTCTTGTTAATTAACTGGACTGCTGCGGATACCATGGAACTTACAATGGACAGAAATGGCAAAGGCGTTCTAAGGGCAGTCCTCGAATTTGCATCACATTTGTTATCAAATGACGTTTCAAGTATCAAAATTAATAATGATTTTATGAAGGATTTTGGTCTTTTCTGAAGTGCGTTCGGTCTTCTGAGGATGGTAAGTACTAAAATTTATTACTGAATTAGTACACATGACGTAGAATAAATTTATTTCGCACAACCGATGCGATACGCTTTACGTTTTTAATACGTTTTGAACTAAAATTGGTACTGACGATATTTTATACATTATTTTCAACCAAATTTCTAGGATTATGATCATGGATCATTATGATCACCTTTTACATAATTTATTATATTTAAATATTAACTTTACAGGTTTACAAATAAGAAACCCGACGTCATCTCTACGTAATGTCTAGCCAGTGGGCACAATACTACATTTTCATTTGCAATGTTTCTACTTGTAGGAAGTCTTTGATTGGTTAAAACTTTGTCTCGGGATAGAAAGTAGTATATTAAGCCTAGACGATCATACTGAGTATAGTTGTATTAGTTACAAATCATTAGAGACCACCTGAAGGACAGAGCATGCCAAAGTGTTCTAGTGTGGAATGGTAAAAGGGTAATAGACAATACAAAGGATGAAAATTCTCACTACGAGCAGAGGGGGTCAGCACCTTACACTTGTACTTTTTGCCCATGTATTCCATCGGATTATATGGAATAATTTCAAATAGCCTGTCTTGTTTAACATTTATCAAGAAATAAGACCATAATAAAAATATGTTAATAAAAGATAAAAGTACAACTTAAACCTCAAACTTTTTGCTCGATAATTATCATTATTACCTATATTAGTATAATTGAATGCATTACCATACTGTGCTAATGCTATTTTTAATGATAATTATAATACGGCGTCGCATAAAAATTTAAATGAGTATGTTTAAAACACTAACCGAAATCCTGGTCAAGTACTCCGACAGTCTTCCGCGTTCGAATTACTTTTAATTACTTATTTCTACAATGAAATTTTTGAAATGTGTTATTTATAAAGAAAAAAATGTATGAACAGGATTGCATTTATATTTCACTGGTGACACGACCTCACGTTGTTTCGCGAAACGTTAATGAAGCAATCATTTGGTAAACCGGCGTTAAGATTCGTGTAATAGTTTATATGGAAGTGCAGTCAAACTGATAGTTAGTGGTCGTTGCAGAAAATTTGTAAACAACCTCAAATGACATACAGATGTCTTGCAAGTCAATAGCAGATCTATAACTGTACCTATCATATAACATCTCTTTAACCAGAAGTATCTTGAAGCTTCCTGTTACAATTATGAAGTGTGAACGCCACACGTCGTCTAGGCATCCCTTACAAAGTTTGTACCAATCTACATAAATACCATTTATATGTTGATATATATATATATAAACTTCATCGATAACAAGCTTTGAAAAGAACAGAGGTCCAAAGATACTCCCTTGTGTAACGTTCAATCAAACCTTTATTATCTGGTAACAATATACTTAATTAGACACGAGATAATTTGATTGGTTTCCATAATATTAAAGTAAACATTTATTTCCATACGATAACCAGTCGAAGCGGCGTTATACCAAATCGTACATTGTGAACAAAGAACAAGTTAGAAACTCGAGTGAGATCTAAGTATAAACATAGACTTTAAATCACTGCAACTCGATTTTAGGATAAAAAAAAGTGTTCCTTTCAACATACGAAAAAGCGTCAGTAATAAGAAAATAATGAAATATCCATATTTATGTAATACACAAAAATAATAAAAAATACGTCAATGCAGAGTAAAACATATTTCTCTATTAATAATTTGTATGATTACGTGTCGATGAAAATGAGTATATGTGAAACAATTGTTAAATTCGAGTATCCTAATTTGGTTGCAGTGAAAAAATTTACCGTCAATTATATCGAGAACCCGCTTTCAAGCATCACTTGCGCCAATCGCGCAGTAGCGAATTGATCTTGAGCGATAATTTGCCACTGCGAAACGGTGGCATTATTTACAATGTAAGTTATTATAACATTACACAATTTGCTACTGGTTTTATCCATTATTTATTACAACGGTGCCCGCTTTTAATCACGATTGTATTAACGTTAAACAATGAATACGCTTTCACTTCAGAGGGCGAACCGTGTACCGTTCACAGTAACAGTTCCGTAGAGAATTTTTAAACCTCATCATTAAAACATTATGATTATAAATATTTAGTAGCGTAAGCTACTATAAATATTTATTATCTAAATTGTTTTCAAATCATTTGCGATATACTGTACGACGCGGATAATTGAGTAAGCCTTAGAGCTTACGATACCACGCTGCTTCGATGCAGGTTGGTGGAGGGATTGCTGGCCGACCTAATCGGATATTTTCATGCCACGTAGTATAATCAATTCATAATGATCATCCCATCCGTATCACTGACATCACCATTATCCACATCCAACTGGACACTGCAAATTCAGAATGAAGTCTTGAGGCCTCAACACTATTTTTAAACAAACCTTCGATTGCTGAAAACAACCTACTTCACGCCTGGAGGGGTATCAATTCTTGTAATTACTATAGAAGCATCTGAATATGTAATTATTTTCACCTATAAAAACTACAAAACTGACAGCAGCAATGAAACGCACGTCACAACCCATACAATGCAAATGTAGCAAAAAAGGAGGCCAATGGAGTCGTCCAATAGGACGGTAGTCGTTTTATTGACATCGTTTAATTGTCACGCGAAACGTTTCGATTCGATTCGAGTTCGATTCATACTATAGACCGGCCGCCGTACAGTCGCCCAACGGACAGGTCGGACGATCACGCGTGGAGTGCGGGGGAAGATGCGTTCCCAGATCTCTCAACAGCTTTCGGGAAGAGCGTTGAGGGCCTAGCGCATCGGGAAAATAGTACCGACACCAAGCAATTTATTTGTTTCATTTCAACCCTACCGTAGTGATGAAATGTTTAGACTTTGTCGGTTTATCGTCCGACATCAAAAGCGATGGATCATTGTGATTTAATTAATAAATACGTCTTACTGATTAGTCACTAACAAATAGTACATTTATTTATATCGGGGAAAAAAGAACATTCAGACTGTACCAAACACTGTGCATTCTCAAATGTGTAAAATCAATTAAAATGTAATGTAATGTTTAAATTTAAATGTGTGCGTGGCGAAGAGTGTTAAAATGGATTGAAAGAAATGCAGAATGAATGAAATGGATTGCTCCTGCATTCATGTGTTCGTAATTGAGTTGTAATTAATTTGGCGTGACGGCATGATTAAACACGGCATTCGTCCACTGATTTAAAATGAAAGCACTTGTGATAATACAAATATTTCTCAAATGTAGAGGCTTTTAATGTTGGGATCGCATTAGGGCATTCCACAAATAAAGTAAAATTTGACTTACAACGTCCATCATATAATGCATCTTTACGGCATCTGACGCTTAATATTGGATCCGCTTTATCGCATTCAATATGTAATGTATGGATCGCCTTACTGTTCATACGTAATAGAACAGGAATCTATGGCATTCGACGCATAATGTAGGGGCCCTTAAGTGCATTCGATGGGTATATATAAAAAAGTGTATATTACTCACCAAAGCCCCGTGTCCTCCGCCTTGGCGTCGGGGAGCGTCGTTTCAGGCTGAGGTCCACCGGCTCCAGCTGCACAGGTGGTTCGCACGCCTGTTGGCAAGGAGAAACTTGATTAAACGACGAAAGAAACTTGGTCGTGAGAATCTTATGGTTACGTAGTAGACTTTTTAATCGCAAATAGTAACAAATAAGGGCCCTACGGTTCTCTAGAATTAATCTATACTAGTAATGAAGCTGGACAAGGACGAATATATACATTAAGCTAGTCTTTTAAATTTTAATGTAGACATTTATTATCGATAGGCCAAAATATAACTAGGAAATCTGATCTCTAAAAGAATAAAATGTGGCAAACATAAAATATATTCAATGTCTAATAGAAATTAATAATCAATCAATGTTCAAGTAGAGATGCAATTTGTAAACCCGAGGAAGCCAAGTGAGTGTGGGTTATCTATACTACTGTTTAAATCTATTAAAAATTTTATGTATGTCTCGAGATAACTCAAGAACGGCTTGACCGATCTTCGTGAAAATTGATATGTAGTGAGAACACATGGTTGCACATATGATAGGCTATATAAAATATCAGTAAACGTAATGATCTCTAATTAGGACAAAAAATGACATTTTTAATAATTATGTATATATATAATAAATAATAGTAAAACCCAAACGAAGTCGGACGGGGCCGTTAGTGTAAACATATATCTCATATTCAAATGCTCTAATAACACAGGTAAAATAAAGATAAGTTATGTTCGTATGTTTTCTCGTAGATAGCCTAACTTTGTCGATCATTTCCAGCCAACACAGACGGATGAGGGATGAGCACTTAAAATCCGTTTCTAAGATTAACACCAGTTGTGATTAGTGTTAATGTTGTGCAAATTCTACATGAACCGTGCGGAGTCGCGGCCCAAAGCTAGAGTAACACAATGGGCGTACAGTCCAAGGCCGCAACACCAGCAGGCGGATACGGCGGGGAATATAATTAAATTGTAACACCCATTAATCACACAGCCGGTGGCGCCGGATCCTGTTTTATGACAACGTCAAACGTCAAAGGGTTTTATAGTCTGTGGTGAACGGGACCGCGCCATGGCTGCCATGCGGCCAGGGTTGTCATCCGGACACGGAAGTAATAGTTTTTGTAAAATATGTCACTTATTTGTTTAACAAATTCAATAAAGTAGAGCGGATCCCTACCCATTCTTTATCTTTCCAATTTACTGGACATCCTGAGTAGGACACGTCTTAATTCCGACTAGTATTTCTCATTTATCGTATACTCATTATGAGATGCATAGAGTATTTTATCAGATTCAATTGATTCCATTAAAACGCTTCTACATCACAGAACATCACATCACAGAAGAGTGTAGAGCACTTAAAATATACTACGAAGAAGATTACAATAAACATGCAAAACACAAAATATATTTATTAAAAAAACTACTGTAATATAAGACCAAAAACTTATTGGATGGATCAGACCAATGTACCTATTCTTGAAAATACATGTACTAGCTTAGTCTTAAAAGATTATTCTATGTATATTGAGAACAAAAAAAAAATACGATTTAATCGGAAAACCGATGATCCGATCGACTATAAAATTTTGTATAATTTGTTCCAATTTGCCTTATTTCTAGGACAAGACGTCATCTATATAGCATTAGGATTTTTTTACTAATATGTCCTTAATTTTAAAAATATATCATCAAGGAAATATGGACATCTTTAAATATTAAATCATTGTTAAAATTTTGTGATCGTGTCACTTCGGCACAATATGATTGATTCAATATACTTATATTCATACAATCTATTGGTGTTGTCGACACGACGATTTTTAGCTAGCGAAGTATATTTATTTTATTTGTAAGCCAAATTCATTTATACTTTTACATATTGAAGAAAAATTTCTGTGAACCCGACTTCTGGTAGTCTATTATTTAGTTCACAATTTACGATGATATTTTGACCTGAGGCTATTTGCTTGCGCTTTGATAAACTACACAGATACTATTATTTCCATCGTTATTACCTCGTTTTAACTTTAAAATATAAAAAAAAACATAATTGAACATCACGAGACCATTACAACAGAATATTTAACGCATTTTCACATTTACTTACAAAGCACAAATCTTATTTTGTTTCAAATAAAGCAAGTTACATTTAAATAAACTATTCTGCAATTTACAATACGTAACACACGTTACACGTTAATAATCACTGTATGAAAAAAAAACAACCAGAATTAACTTTTAATAAAACCGACAACCCTACAGAACACGGTGACATTTCTGTTATAGTAACAGACCGTAAAATACTAATATTAGTACCATTATTGAGCTTTATTGTTACACATTGTGGAGACTAGTTACGACCATAGAGGGTAAGTACAAACTAGTGTTATTATGTATGTATTTTCAAGCACTACAACAATACATATGGAGATTAAATGTACGTATGTATAAATACTTTTAATATGACGCCTTTTTTTTACGGAAAATGTTCAGATTTTTTCATGAATATATAAAAACACAATATTAAGACAACGTTGAATGTAATGTATTGTAATACATTCAACACAAACATTTTCAGGTTCTGACGCATCTATACACAATCATAACAAATATTATTTTCAAAATTAATACAAATATAAACAGGAGCCAATCTACAATATCTTTTTTCACATAGCATTAAGGTATATTTTGAAGTGATTCATGATCGTTTTAATTATTTATCGTTTTTTAAAGTACAATTTAATGTTTTAAAAATAGTATGTAAAGGCCCCGATGCATGCGGTGGTAACCTGAAATTGAGGCAAAATTTATTTTGTAAATATGATTGCATTTATGTCATTGGAATGTATATCTTGTTGGTTATCTATATTAATATTATAGAGAGAGAGAGAGAGCGATTTTTGTGAGTTGGTGTGTGTTATGTTATAATTATCGTTCACTAAACAAAACTAGGTTATTTAATTTCTACTTACAGTAACATGATCTCGGCAGTGTAAAACCCGATCTCCTTCACCTTCCAATTTATCACACATACTATGTCTGATTTTAAAAATCTACTTTATAAAAAAACATAACACGCACACCACCGCCGATTTGTGGCGATTGTTCTTAATGTTTCTTTAATCTTTGCCCATTTGTCTGAACACGTAAAGACTAAACACACACGAACACGTAACACTTTGTATTCGAGGGGGAAACCTTCAAAAGGTACCCGGTGCCGTGAGAGCGACGCGGGCTTATATGGGATTTTTACCGCACTAACACCCCTCGAGACCTTCTTCAACGCTATGTAGAGGACTCCGGGAACGCAACCGGAGTTGCCTGAGCGCGGTAACCCTGTCGGGCTGTACCCCGGAGAAACATCATGTCCCGTCCCGCATCATCCGATCTTATCGACGGTACGCGGCCACACATACCGTCGTCCTTCCCGGGGTCGCTAGCCGGACGGTTCGAGCTCCTACTCTTATCGCTCGCAACCCCGGAAATCCCCTTTTAGTAGCCTTCGGTATATTTTTTATACATTTCCAATGTACAAACACGAACCTTTTATGGCTTTGTTCCGCGTAAAAACAAGAGTTTCCAAACTCGATATATAGGTTTTCAAGGAAATCGATTTCTCTCGGGTGCGGTTCGCGGCTACTCGAAACATCGGATGCGTTACGAAAGCGACCGCGCCCTTGCCGCGCCTCTCATTCAAACACCCAGACAACATGTCAGTTATACTAGAGATACCGGCCGTCGTGGAACCGCTTCGATAGATTCAAAATGATCGGTTCTCATAGTTGTGGACTTTTGTTTGGATAACACTAATGTATTGTGTGAATACCACCTTAATTGTCAACATACTGTTATAAAGGGAACCCTTCATACCCGTTTCTCCGATCAAATATATGGATTGAACAGCGCCATCTTGTATCGGTTTCCAAAAAATTTTGCCTACGTTTGGTTGCATCATATAAATACGCTCATAGTTTTACATAGGCCTAAGCATTATAACATAAGCATAGGAGACGTATTTTAAATATCAATTTCGTGATTCAGGAATCGATTTTAAAAAGGTAATGTACTATTTTAAAAGTGATCACGTAATTCGAAAACTTTAAAATATGTAAATGTCATTAGCCACTCAATATTTTGATGATCGCGAATTTCGTGAACGACACTGAAAATCGAGTTCTATGTCAGTAAGAAGTCAGAATATTTCAACATATATAATAACATTCAATGGCCGCTTTGCAAGTCTTATAACTATTTATTTATACCTTTTAACATTTTATCAACCTGAACAGTAAGTATACTATACTATAAATTTTATATAATCAATCATTTAAGACCCATATTTACTCACATAAGTATCTCGTTTAAAATGCAGTTTCTTCGCATAGCCTGTGAATACGTTAACAAAATAAATTACATAATAATATAATAATAATAATAAATCCCATTAAATTGCAACCAAAATTAAGTTTGTATTTTTATGATATTATTACTTCAAAAGTGACATAGCATAGATCAACGTATAACACAAAATATTCTTCCTCAAATATATTATACAAAATATCTCTTTTTAAACCCAATAAATTATTTCTAATTTGATAAATTTTTTTGTTACGTTAACGTAAAAATCAATAATCAAATAAACAGTATTGCACAGTGTAATTAATACACTAGAATATTTAATTCGGGAAACTAATTTTAAAACCATTAAGCCCTCACCGTTAATTGATCAATTAACCAATGCTGAATCAACTGCGTGTAACGTTCAGTATCCATGACAGTATCGACATCTGTTACCGGCCACACACACGCACACACATCCCTATCAAGACACTGTAACGATCGCGGTGTGCGCTCGCGCACTCGACTGTGAAAACGAGAGTTTCTTCATACCATTTCAAAGACGTTTCATAAATAGGTAGTACTCTCTCATAGAAATAAAGCTACCGCAATCTTTTATATGTGGCATTGTAAAGTTGGTCGACTACTTGGCAACTAGTGGCTACTACATCCAATGGTATATTAATGTGGCTTTAATTCATTAGTGGCTTAAAGGTATGGATCTCTTCTCATAACTGACGAGAGAATACCGAATCAGAGCGAATAAGTGACTAGGTAAGCGGCCAACTAATCTTCAAGAAGGAAGATCTCCGATACGACTTAACAAATTCTATCTAACGATAACATTCGCGACCGAACGTGCCCTCCACAGCAGGAAGCGGTCATACTCACAACGATCGCTTATCCAACTCATCGTACGCGCCTGGCGTCGATCACGTCACGAACTTGGTCGATCATAATCATGTAACTAAGTGAAAATAAACATACCATTCCATTTGAAATTGTTTACTGACACAATTTTATTCCAGAGTTTTGGGGTGTAAAGAGCTAATTTCCCCAAAACAACCTCCCATATGGGTCACTCTATTGAACGGACTTCAGATTAATCGGGCTTAGGTCTCCTCTCACAACGTTATAAGTAAATACTATTGTCCGCAACGCTAGCTAAGTGTGTTTTGGCAAGCATACTTCGAGAACGTCACGGAAAACCTTCAAGTTAAACAGGTCTCTTCCTTCTGCCAAACAAATAATAATCAATTTCTAACACGCATATAACTCTGTAAGTTATGGAGACCGACGATGAATTCCACGAAGCTACCACTGTTTTAAGTACTGTTATTCAAATATAGATGTAGGTACAAACGAACTTCAGAAATTTCACTGAAGCGTCTGTCAAAGACTGTGTAACTTCTGAATAATCAATTTCAATGGTACTAGTAGTACATAAATGAAGTATAGTGCCTTAAAATTATATCTTCTATATGAGAGTGAAGCCGTGAAGTTGTATCAATGAACTGTGTTTGGATTTTTCTAAGTGTAGCAATGTTTTACGTCGTACGTTTATCAAAATGCGATTGGGACTATAATAATAAAAAAAAATATCAAAATTATTTATACAATTCTCCAAATAATTTTTTCTGACAATCCATTTCTCATCACAACACGACTCCATACATAATTATTTACAGAGCGTGCTGTAGTTTTACGTTCATTTAATATACAGTAGAGTAGAAAATTATAGTTGCAAATCGCATTTTATTCAAACGATATAAAACAACAACAATTCGTAAGAAGGAAAGAAAATTTGAATTTCCCCGACTACACGGAAGGAACCACCGTAACAAATGTTGATACCTGACCGCGGACACCATAATGGCCGTCGCGTGTCGTGTGTACACACCGACCTAACCCCGATGTCGACGTAATGTACAGACGCCGTGTGAATGTGAACATCACCCATCCCATTGATGCAATCGGCGCGGGCGTGGCGCGGCATCACGCGCCAGCCATTTGGAAACCGTCGTCACAGAGTATACAGACTGAGTTCGAAACTGTCAGAAGGCTCATTGCAAACATTTGGTTTAGTTTGGTGTCTGGTATCTTGGTATCTGGCACTCTGTAGATAGAGATATAAATAGTATAAAGACATAATAGCATTTGTGATTTTAAAAAGTCAGGGTATTGATAGAATGAAATGAAATGAAAATCTGAATGGGCAATCAAGCCACATAGGAAGATTCTGTCCCCGTGATAAGCTTTTGCATCAGACCCGGTCGCTTAAGTTAAGTTGATTCTTCACGAATATCGTTATAATCCAAGCTTAGCATATAACATTCTCTAACCTAACCATCTACTTCAAAGATCATACCAGCTGTCGCAGAGTATTTTTAGCCATTGTACTCCTGCAAACAGCATCAATTTTCACGTCTCTTTATAAAATAAAACAACCACACATAAGATGTATTACATTTCTTAGATAACCAATTTAGAATCTTCAATAATCTCATAATTGGGTCGAAAATCGGTATAACGCACAAAAATCGTAAGTACCCGTTACACAATGTAAGTTTAAAGTCATAAGTTAATCTTATCGTATCAAGTAATGCCTTTGGTGTTATCAATGTCCATGGGCGACTGTGACCATCGGGTGGCTCGTCTGTTCGTTTGTCGGATATTTACATTATCAAGGCATTAATAATACATATACATACGAATGCCTCTTCTATAATGTTACTTGTATTTTATTAATGCACTGCGCATCTTAAAGCGTGTCTAGACAGTGTTACTACATAAAGTCACTTAACAAGTCAGTTTTGCCGAGCACGAAGACGCCCCTCGAATTCACAAACAAGGAAAAGGGAATCCTACGAACTGCAAAGTCTTATAAATACTTTAGATAATGCTCCGTTGCCTAAACACTGTTTATTTATATCGTCGTCATGTACTAATTATATCCCAATGGCGTTGCGATCAGAA
This sequence comes from Megathymus violae, assembly GCA_003671415.1. Classification (NCBI taxonomy): domain Eukaryota; kingdom Metazoa; phylum Arthropoda; class Insecta; order Lepidoptera; family Hesperiidae; genus Megathymus; species Megathymus violae. The sequence continues at coordinate 481,072 of PDGT01000002.1, forward strand.
CTGATCAATGAAGTTTATCGACGTCATGCACCTAGATGATATTTAATCGTCATCATAATCTGACTTAAGCAATTCCATTATCTGGGGTCGGCGCAATGTCCTTTCATTTCATTCTTCGCGCTTCATTTTTTCCTATCTTACTTATGTCCACACCCACCTCATTCATATCAGTCCTAATACAATCAATCCAACGTTTCTTCCTTCCTCTCGCTCAATATCCATCCACATTCATAGTCATCGCTTTTTTGGTCACATGATGATCGTTAATAGCAAACTTTAGTTAGTGAATATTGTTGACTTCGCGTTTATTCTGTTTGTAACCCGGGTCCTCCCGAGAGATTTCAAAAAAATATTTCATTCTAGCATATAAACATACAAAGCGGTCTGTACTGTTTGTTACCGTTGTATAGCAAACACATCATCGATTCATTTACAGCCCTCTCTTCGGTGATGGTTAAAAGAAGGGTGAGTTACCAGTCTGATTGGTTGAAGTTCTTATTAACGTAAATCGCTTATACGGACTTGTCTTTACGACGATGTCTTCTGGCATGGCTAAAAGACTACAAAATTATATAAAACAGAGAGAGGTTTTAACATCGATTTGCTGTAAGTAAGGTCGAAGTTCTAAGGGCACCTCTGAAATTTCTATCAGTTATGTATTAGAAATTAACTGCCGTTTGCTACGATAAAACAAAAAGTCGTGAGAAAATCCGGATAATATTGAGGGTTTTCAAAAGTATGCAACGTCGTGAATTACTTGCCGAGAGTTATGAACTGATCCCTTAACTCCTCATTGTAACAGGAGACCAGAGCTCAACAGTGGAACGTATCTGGGTTTCTGTAGTTACACGTCATTGCTCCTATTTCGATGTTACGGCTTGTGCAGTTGTGATCGAAATGAAAAACCATACTTCGGGCAGAACTTCTGCTACTAATTATTTTGTAGATGCTTTTAAAATTAGTATTCTGTAAGTGCTAGTTTTATTTTTAATAATGATAGAACGATAACCCGGATCGACCGAGTACTCTTAAGATATACCGCGATGAAACAAACGCTCAAACAATTATACTAGCAGCTGTCACCCAGCTGCCGATCGTGCAGTTACTTAACCCGGTCGACCCCTTGCTGTTGATCCGGAAAGTCGAGTTATAAGCACAGTTCAAGCTTCAGACATAAACTAATATATCGTTTCGTTATTCACCAAGCTTTGACCGTAGAGCTCCGAGCGTCTCACAAACTTCTAGCATATACATTGCTACAGTAGCAACAACTGCGATTTCGTCAAGCTATGCACATATTTTTAAGCTTGGTATTGATTCCAGGACATGTCGCTTACTAAAAAAAGTGAGGATAAGAAAGTGTATACACAGAGACATACAGTTCACCATCGGTAAAGGATAAATAGGTTCTAGGAACCGGCTGTAAGTCTTCGAAATTAGCGTTGTAGGGTAAGCTCCAGAGATTTTTAATTGTACCACCTCATTAATGCATCCGATTTCTACACAGATAAGTAATAAATTCACGACCTTTTGCAATATTTACGTCTTTGGATCAAAATCGACACTTACCATTACGTACGCATATACTTGTAAATTTTACTTGACTTCACGCAGTTAAGTGCACCTATTGGTATTGCTAAGTTATATCTTAATTAGTTTTGCTACTTTCACACTACGACAAGAGATAACCAACGTTTTCCTGAATTGAGCTATCGAATTTACTAATCTGCATCTTGCATGTACAAGTTCCGAACATACAACAATCAGTGCACGGCCGCGCTCCAGAATTTATCATCTAGCCCGGTGGCCTAAGATCTTTGCTAAGAGACGTACATATTAATGTAATCCTTTTTCTATGATTTATTATCTTTATTTATTCACTGCCATATTTAAAACGTCAGTGGATCGGAACGGGTGACACATATCGGTAACCATAATTATTTTTCAAATAGGTTTGGTGAGAAATGTTCTAACTGACAAATGAATGGATCAATTAGGAATCGATAAGGCTATATCGGGCGCGATTCAAATGCTAACGTACGGATCACGGTGGTCATTAGTGGAGGCTGATTACCCCAGCCTGTACGTTTTTGTTGCGTAATAGTCGCTAAGGATGATTTTGTTGAAGTATTAAAATAGTTGAGCCGCTTCTAGCTCAGCGGCTCGTTTCGAACATAAATGATAAGGGATGTTAAGCAAATTAACGTAATAAACATTGACAGGTATTAATTTACACTTATTAATTAAGTAACCTTAGATGTAAGTTTATTTTGTACTAATGACGATTTGTATGGATTATGTCGGAAATTAAATAATTATTCAACCATGTTCCTCTTGGGAAAATCCCGAGGGAACAAACCTACTTTCCGGGATGACGAGCATCCTAGATTATAATCCAAAATATAAGTTTCAAATAAGCCAACAATCATCTTATTCTGTTTAGTGATTTAAACGGTATACAGTGTACAGACAGACGGAAGGTAATTCCAAAAAAAAATACATGTTTACACGAAAAATTTAAAGCAGCATTATCACGTGTGGTCTATCATAAATTAAGTATACATAGGTTATACTATCTACCAAAGCCTCTCTGTAAAGCAAAAATTCTAAACTCTCACCTCCATAGTGCCGGGCAGCACGGCGTCGCGACGCCCCGCGCCCTCTCTTTCATCCTGAAACAAATTTGAACTGTACAGGTGATGGCGTCGATAAATTTGTCAAATTCACACATCCCTAAATTTATTTAAGTCGCCTATATCATTAATTACTAGCCATGTTTCAACTAAATACATATATCAAATGAAATCAAATTTCGTTTATTGTGGAATACAGGTTTATATAATCAAAAAACATTGTCATACACGTTAATGATCATTTTTAGTCAAATTTTCCGGTCAAATAACATTGTCTTTTTTATATAATTCTACATGAACAGGGATGTGTATGAATTTCAACAGTCATTTAAAATTATGAGTGCTTTACTAATAATGCTTTGTCTACAAACATTTGTTTTGCATGTTGTCGTGTTTAGTTAAAGGAGCTCCCGTATAAAAATAAAATTACCCAATATGATTTATAACAATTAACTACAACATATTAACTACACTGTAGTATGTTGAGGTTTGGCAAAATATTTTTATGTCTTTAAAAAACACGTATTTTAACGATCTGTTTCTTTAAAGTAGCATATTAGAAATTACATATTTATTTTGCGCTTTAAAGGACAGTTCTTTATTGGGGGATTTCCCCAGAATACCAACCTCCCCAACATTTACTCACTTAATTTCATACAGACAATCAATATGTGATTTGCATTTTATAATGTCCAATATAATAGATACATTCCTAAGGATTTAGTCGGTTTCGGTTTGTCTATTTTAAGTCCTAAGTAGCATATTTCATGTTTCGGTATGTTACATTTTCTTTGTCTAAAATTCATAATTTTTGTATTTTCAAGATTAATTTTGAAATTATCTTCATTGTGCTATTCAATTTCTTGAAATCGACGGAACCATGCAACCGATTAAAGTTCATATTGTTATCAAGTATGGTGCTATAATTTGCAAACGATGCCAATCATGATCGTTATTTTCGGTGAATAATTTATATATGAATGAACGATGAATAATAATGGACCCAGTACGCTTTCTTGTGAGACACCATATTTAATTTTTCTTTAGGTCAGATTCTTAACATAATTTACATTTAGTTTTGCTGTTGTTATTTGTGTAAATTGATATCTGGCTGAGACATACAATTTTGAGAGATCATAGCCCTGTTATACCATAGTTAAACACTTTTCGTTGTGGCCCACGTTATCAAAAGCTTAACGATCACGGACATCAGATGTTTCATCTTTTTTATGTAACGGTTTCATAACGCCCAGCTTTAATGTAGTTAGGAAAGTTATTACGTTCATAGCATAGATTAGCCAACCGTTTGTTATTCGAAGTAAATCAATAATACGATCACTTCCATACATGGCCAGGAAGAAAAAGCGGCAAGAAACTCCCAAGGAGAATATTCTCTACTTACAATTACCAGAAAGCACCTACTTACTTATGATTAAATTTCAACTTCATATATTAGTACTTATTTGAAAGGAATGTGGTATTATATCCTATTCGCTAAAATTCCCTTGGAATCCATTCGACGCGTGTCCATGGATTGTTCCCAAGAAGAGTCCACCTTACTTATAGCAATATGCCTAGTGTTTAAAACAGATTTCCAAATTAGTTTTGAATATTAAAAACAAACAATTTTTCCTTTCCTTCGTTTATCGTCGTCATTATTACCGAATGTTGATATTCCATTATTATGAAAACATCCAGTCATGATAGTTTTAATGTTAGTCGCCTCGCCTGCGTTAGATCTTGTACATACGATGATAGAGTATCTTACACTCGACAAATGTAATAGATTCGGCAATACTAACTGGACACTATGGTGTGGGCAGGTGGACAGGTCATCGCATGTTTTTTTAGACTTAATAAAATGGAGAAAGTTTCGAAGGTTATAATGTGGAGAAGAAATTCTTTGTAAAGAACCAGGGATGTTATTTCCATCAACTCCTTTTCGTTCAGTGTCACAGTTCAAGTGGAGTGGAAGAAAAATGCGTGAATTTTCTTTGCCGCTCATTATGTTCACCAATGAGTAAATGACTCGCCTCTCTGTTTTGGTGGATATCGGGCGTAAAGTATAATATTACTGCTGTTATTATTATTTGTAAATTTAATTTCAAAATAGCATCTTCACATTGTTTTTTATGTACTGTAGTTGATGGAATTATGATTCGTAAAATCGTTATTTCAGTGAAACTCACAGGTCCTTAATACAATCGCTGCTTCTACTGTTTTAGAAATAATACTGTCTAATAAGTGTATATAATATTCACTACCTAATATTTAAATATTTTGATGATGAAGTGTATTTGTTTTGTGTTATGCAACCCAATTTGTGTAGAGTCTAGTGGACGAGCGGTATTAGATTTTTATCGCGTGCGTTGTTCGGCAGACTTATTAGGGTCGTTGGTCACGGTCCGACGGTAATGGTAAACGGGACTGTCCCTCAACGAGCAATTTTGTACTAAGAAAAACTGAAGAGTATTGTACTACTAGCGTAATGGAGTCAATAATAGCAAAAAGATATGAAAAATACGTTTTGGCCTCTGCATTCAGAACGAAGCTGACCTGCTTGAAATTAAAGAAAAAGTAAAATCTTTTTTTAATTAAATATTCAGAAAAGGTTTTACATCAAACTAACTTCAAGGCCTTGATAAAATATGTGAAATTGCAATTATTTCGCGAAACATTGAATTTTTTGGCTGCCGCATTTTGTCTACTAGTTCCAGCTCCATTAAAACTATTCAGTTGAAGTGAATAAATTAAGCAAAAGTAGTCGATACTTACGCTTTCGCCGTATGGCATACTAATATTAATAGGGTTTGTAAAGGGATAATCAGATCGGTAGCGTGGGAACGCGTTAACTTTCACCTGCCGGCACCCAGTGATTGTGATACGCACAAATTGACGTCCCAGACTGCAGTCATTGCTGCGCTGCCACGCAACTGAGCCTCGCACGCAATCCGACCAGGAAATGTAAGGGCTGGGTGCTTTCAACGCGGGATGACAGAGATTACATGATAATTCACTAACTTACAATGTCTAGAAAACTTAACAGCCCACGGTAGGCCATGAAACCTTCATCACAACAAAGGAGGTTTAGCGTGTACCACGTGCGAATAAGCGAATGAGGGGCATGGTACGTCCCAGCAGCATTGGAAGAATTTAAGCTGTTCAAAGACTTCCAATTGTTTATAAAAACCGGAATGACGGCCTTATTTACCTTCAGAAGGACGGAAACGCTCTGCCGCTAAACTTATTTTGTACATAATATTACTTTACTTGATCAGTAGGTACGTACATCCTACAAAAGTTTCAATTCATTGTCATGTGCATGTATATATATACACATTTAATGTGCTATGAAAAACGTGACATAATAAGGAGGTTTTGATAAAATTTCTATCAGGCCACCCAGAAAGCTTCGTGAGAACCAGGTTTTACATAGCAAAATTTTAAATATTATATCGCCTTAAATCGTTATCTGTTGTTAATACGTTAAGCTATGCAGGTAGCATCGATGGCGAATGTTGTACTACCAAATGCTTCTAAGTAGCGTTCACTATTATGAGTAACAAGCGATCAAAAAGCGTGGTTCGGAGGGTATTAGCTTTACTATGACAACGCGTCCGCTAACTCGGCGCTTAAAACGAGGGATTTTCTGAATAACGTGCCCATTTGGCGTCGCTCGAAATGGGCACCGAGATGTTTACATGAGTTTCAGGACTTTCTCATAAGCGTCATTCGTCTGTTGAGAGAGGGGAGGCTAGAGTTTCATTGTGAATCAGAATTCTTCAATCACAAGTAGGTGCGGCAAAGATTCTCAACAAAATCCTTCTCTATAAAATGGTCTATAAAAAATGTGTTACAAAGAACACTACGTGTCCATAAAAAAACTGATAGAGAGTACATGAGTTAAGCTTTAAGATGGCTCCCATCAATCAACTATAGGCACCAGGCGAACATAAACCGCCGGATCACAGTTTAAGCCGCAATTCGAATCAAAATTCAAACATCAGCGATCACCAAAGGATCTTAGCGAAAGGAGTGCACATTCTCCATCCCAGTCGCTCCCATCACACCGGTTGCGTTAGACAAGGACGCGTGATCACAGAACTGTATCGTGGGAACTTAGCATTTTGCTTTCACCAACGGACAAGCGACAAACTAAGTGATATTAAATGGAGCAAACTGTTATAGGACATTATTAGGGAGATTTCGTCATAGCTTGCAAGACATGAATATTCAAAAGATGAAATGTAAAAAATCATCCCACGGACGAAATCGCAAAACGAAGGCGCTGTGCGGACACTTCAAACTAACACAGTCCTGAGTTTGATACAAGCAACCTGCAAAGTACGCTTTGAAGAAGTTGTTGGACACAAAGTGTTTGTATTTCCTGTCTGGTATGTCCAGAAGTGGCAGCCGACGACTGGCATCTGTTGTCATCTCTGGACGCAGCTACCACGGTTTCCTGTGATGGGGTTCCGCATCGGAAACAAAATAGTCTGCGTTAGCGCAGCGTCGAAACGTATCTGAACAGATAACATCACTAAGAACAGAGATGCGGGGTCATCTTTAAAATGACCAAGAACGATGTGAAGATGCGGCTGCTTAGCTTTCTTTGTTTAGCTCATTCTAGCAGACCGATTTAGGACCTAGTTGTGACTGCCGCGATTAAAAGTTGGATGACCGTCACCGGCAAAAACATGTTTCCGTTTTTCGGCAGGCACGTTAGCTAATATGCCTGATTCTTATCCTTAGATCCGCGAATCTACACCGGAGCAGAGTGATAAGAGTATTCTATAAAGGAAAATCTATGTCCTGCTCAAATTTATTTATATCGAATATAGAATTATGTAATTATATTTTAAATGGTTTGTACTTTATTTGTTCCAAATCTACTGTATTTTTTCTACATATACAGTTTTATATTTGAATGTTCTGTAATATTTATTCGTTAGTTAAAAAATAACTGCACTGCTATATTGTAATGCACAACAAGTGATCACACACCATCTCTCCAACAGAAGTATTCATACTGGCGACTAGACAGAATATCAGAGGGCGTGGTTTTATCAGTCTGAGATCGGCCGTTTCTTTCACTGACGCTAATTGCAACTGTAACTTCTAAACTATATCGCTATATTATGTATATTTACATTAATTTATAGTGGATTTTATTATTAGTCGCATTAGGTACCATTGTCGTGACGGATTAATATATTTTCTTTCATCTTTCTTTCTTTTTATTCCGAGCGCTGCTTCTTGACGGATAAATGAGCGGTTGTATCATTATGTGAGACGTTCTATGAATGACAAGCATGCAAATAAATATGTTACATTTAATGAACGTAATTAAGTAAACGATATTAATTACAGGAAAACTTCAATATTTTATAGTACTCTAAGACTTAAGTCTTATAGTAAGATATGATACAAAGATGTACAAAATGTAACAGGGCTTAATGATGTAGAATGTATTTTTATATTGTGAATTTCCTTTATTTATTTTTATTTAATCATTAATGTACATTAATATTAACTGCAGTAATCATTTATTGAAATAAAAAAAAACTTTCTTACATTGTAGGTATGTCTATACATATACATCACGAAAAAATCACAAGAAATATCTTTCAATAGAATCACGGTTGTAAAAGTAATATAAGAAAACGTTGCGAAATCAATACAAAATAAATATGATGAAATAAATAAATATAATATTAATTACGTATTCCTGTCATCGAAAACATCATATGAACCAGTCATATGGAAATTTGGAATTTTTTTTCTTCGATGTAATTGAACGCAATGAAGCATGTTAACATTGTACTGTTATTGTTATTGGAAGTCATTTTTATATATTAACAAACAGTATGAGTAAGTATGTGTACCGAGCTGATATTTTAAAAAGCTATCGAATTAAATGTGATCATTAAGCATTGATTGATTGATTGATCATTAATCATTGATTTCAATAGAACTTTATTTTACACTAGTAAACCGTCCTTACTCCGCTCCAGAGAAACTACGACTGATGCTCAGAATTAGCACCAGCATTGTTTTACGACTCGGTTTTTCTCGTTCTGTGAATTAGAAAACTATTATATTCATTTATAACTTTTTTATTTATGAACGTATTGCAATTAAACGAACCTTAAATATTAATTGATGCTTACTGCAATATATGTGTAACAACTATAACAAAATCGGTTAAGCCGTTTCTAAAAGTAGCGCGCACAGACGCACAGACAAACAATTTTTTTTAAATCTACTGTTTTGTGTTCTACTGCCTTCATAAAGCTCCCTAATATTCATGTACAGAAAGCGATCAGCTAAAATTTTATTATATGACTAGATTTAGAAATTATGTCAGCGTTCCTTTATCGGGCTCGGAGTTCGTTTTTACAATAAGATTCATAAGTTAATACGCGAGTTGCCCATTGGAACTTTTAAGCGTCGCGTTAAAACACAACTTATAGGCAAAGGATATTATAGTATAGTTGAGTACATTAATGACAAGGATGCCTGGAAACAATAGCGTCGAAACCAGTTCCTCACAGGTTCACACTTTTGCAATTACCATGTATTGTTTAAAAGATGTGCTGAGGAGTGTCTTTCGCCGTTTTTTCTCCTCATTGTTAAAGCACCTTTTCGAAACGGTGGTAAAAGCAAATAAATGACGTTCATAAGTGTATTTACTGAATACGTATATGATTAAATAGTTTTGAATTTGAATTTGGACACGACGACACTTAGGCTACACCCTGTAGGTACACGTTTAGATACATACCTTATAAACGAACGTTTTGTAGATCGAATGTCTCATGGACGGAGAGCAAAAAGCGATTGCGAAATATGGCCGGTAAAGGGGCACTCCTATTCTCGTTTTAAAGGTACACTTAAAGATGCGCACACGCATCTAGAATCCAATTTCGCAATGCATTATGATTAATTGAGGCTAGATGTACATGCCTGACCTCACTGACCTCACACTGAAAGTGGTTAGATCGAAAGAGCCAAGAGAGTTGGATCATAAAAGTATATTTTATAGACTAGCTATTTTTTACTTTTTATATTTAAGAATTACACTTCTATACTATATTATTTTTATGTATATCTTAACATTTAGCCAGTATAAAGCATGTAGTCATGCCCAAAAATCGATTTTTGACGACTATATTGACATTTCTCATATTCGAAAGAAATTGTAGAAAAAAAAGTAGCTAATTCCTTCCCTACGTCACAAACGAATATATCAAATCATATCACAATCGACTCAGCCGTTTGGCCGTGAAAGCAGTATTGACTGACAGAGTAACTTTAGCTTTTATAATATTAGTATATATTTTGGAGAACGGTTTCGCTCGGCTATAGCTTTAAATCAAAAGGGGGGAGACTATTAAGAGAAGCTGATACACTTAATACCTACTTGGTCATGGTAATAAGTGGCCAATGTTCTTCCTCTTAAAATATATTTATTTTTCATATGTGTGTGTGTGTGTGTGTGCCTGTGTGTGTATGTTTGTTTGTGTTTGTGTGTGTGTGTGTGCGCTCGCGCGTGTGTGTGTGTGAGTGAGTGACGACGACGACGGGGTTCTTCTTCGTCACCGCTCCTTGGCTAAGGTGACGAGGACTACGGGCCTCAAGGGTCACTCCTTTTTACCCGGGCTTGGAACTCGGGGGAACGAGAGTCCCCCGGTGAGAGAGTGGGCCCCCGCCGTTTAGCAGGGGTATCCCGTCCATTGGACTGGCCAGGTTGCAGCCACTAGTCCCCCAGATGGGCGGGGGACTAATCTGGCTCTATAAGCTCCCGCGGAAGCGGGTAGCCGTCCGGAG
>PDGT01000002.1:494032-519477 GCA_003671415.1 Megathymus violae
TTTTTAGGGGAATTTTGAGTCGGCTGTCCGATAAGCCGCTTTTAAACCAACGGAACCCTTTGTAACTGGGCTCGTAGGCACGAGAAATCGACACTCAAAGATATCAAGATATGGTTGTGTAATAAATGATTATTATTGCGATATATACGATTAGAAGTATTTATTATGGAGAAATATGCATGTATAGAAGTATCCATACATTATGCTTGTGGATTGTTGCAAATTAATACTAATTTAATAATTTATGGGGAGACATTTTAGACTGCGTATTGAATTTGGTGAGATCCAGAGATTTACTAAAAAAATTCTAATATACCTATACGAGAGAAACGATTATCAGATGCCTTTATTAACGCAATAGAAACCAAAAAAATTGTTGTTAGAATTTTTGTCTTTCAATCTGTGCGTATTCGCGCGCAACTTACAAAAGCGCCTTAACCAGCTTCGTTTTAGTTTTCACTAATAATGTATTACAGTAAGAATCATTTAATATTCAAAATTTCATTGAAATCAGTCTTTAAAAAAATGGTCAGTATATTTCTAATTCACAGAACGCGGGTGCTATTTCTAAGCGTAAGGCGCAGTGTTTCTGAAACGAAGCGAGGGAGGTTTGGTCGGTTTAAATATATGCCGTTTCAATCCGCCTACTATCATTCTGAGTTCTCTTGTCCAAATTGTAAAACATGTTTTGCATGAGACCTATTCATATTATAACACCTATATCATCGAACCACATAGTCTAAGTAACGGTGTTGTACGAATACTACGAGTATTTATTTATTTATTTAGGTTGGCGAGATAAGCCCTGTACACATTATTAATCAGTTGCAAAACTTGACTCTAGAAACGTGAGTCCATCTGTAACTTTTGACTCAAATGTTAATGTTAAGCTTTTAAGTCAAAGTTAAGCCTTTGCTTTATTTATGTGTATCAGCGGAGCCGGCAGATGCCCTGCGTGGTACAGCCCGTACTTTGGCGCGCCTGGTATTAACGAATGATTTTAACTCTAGCCGGTACGAGAAATTGGGTCGAAATATGGGTAAATTAACTGATACACTTGCCTTACCTTTTGTAATTTGTCCTGTCATATTTCTGTTTTAATTAAATAAAAACAAAAATCGTGAGTACCCGTACCCGCGCCACCTGGTCCAACTATGAACCTTAACCATTGAAAGATCCATTAAAATCGGTCCAGTCGTCTAGGAGGAGTTCAATGATATACACACATACAGAATAATTAAATTATATCTCTCTCGTACCCTAAAGATATTTGCCCGCCTCCTGTACCTAGTTCCACATGATGGGCGGTAATGATTACGTATACATGTAGCGGAGGCCGCTTCTGCATTCAGAAATGCGGAAATTCCGTGTTGCCTGAAACATCCGCTTTTATTCGTCATATTATACGGCGGAAGTAAAACGAAGGAAATACGCGGTTATCTATATTTTATTTATTTTGTTAGGAGTTCGATAAAGAAATGAAATTGTTGGAGGTTGTATATAAATAAAATATGTAATCTGACGGATGTGTGAAAAATAAGAAAATAGAATATAGTTTGAAATAAATGTCTGAAACGAAAAGTCGTTTCCCTATATTATATATATAAAATCCCTGTAAATAATGTAAGAGCAGCCACATTTTCCAACAGGTTATGGGCCCAGAAATATAAAAAAAGGGCTGAAATATAAAAACACAAGATATAGTGAAATTTGAGTGGTAACGTGAAAATCTATCGAAGATGACAGATGATTTTGAATCATCCGGTTCCATTTGTGGAATAAAGAAGCTTAGTGGTGCGACAGATTTTGCAATTTGGAAGTTTCAAGTTAAAAATTACTTGGAGTGCAAAAACTGGTGGGAGGCTGTTGAATCTGAAGAGGTTACGCCAGCACTGAAAGAAGCTGATAGGAAGGCACGAACCACCTTATGTCTATTGTTAGAGCCATCGTGTTTTGCTCATGTATATAATGGCAAAACGGCGCGTGAAGTATGGAACAATCTGTGCGGCGCATATGAAGACAATGGCTGGGGTAGACGAATTTCACTACAAAGAAAATTATGGTCCTGTAAATTGGATACATTTTCGTGTATGGAAAAATATATTTCAGGAGTGATATCCATTAATTCCATCTTGCTTGCTGGGTTAACAGTTGAATATAATACAATGATAATGGCAATTGACAATTGTGGAAAGGAGATTAGCTTAGAGCAAATTAAAACAAAATTAATGCAAGAAGCTAATAGACAAGCGGATGTACGGGCTGGCACAGAAGCTGATGAACAAGCACTTGTTTCTAAAAAACGAAATGTAAATTTACCGAAAAAGTTTGTTCGAAGGTCAGTGATGAAATGTTTTAAATGCCACAAGCCAGGACATAAAGCATCACAATGTACAAAACTATATGCTGATGTTTGTATGAGTACTACTGATCAGAATAAAAAGGATCAAAACACATGGTACGTAGACAGTGGTTGTTCTAGTCATATGACTTATAATGCAAACAAGTTACATGATTATCGGAAAGTTAATGATAATTTAAAAATTAAAGTGGCTAATGGTGACGAAATATCAGTTGAGGGCAAAGGAAATGCCATACCAAAAATCAGCGGAAGATCTAATTTAATCTTGAAAAATGTATTTCATGTTCCTAGATTATCAATGAATTTGATATCGGTGAGTGATCTAGTAAAAAATGATTACAGTGTAAATTTTGATAAAAGAGGTTGCACTATTCAGAATAAAAATGATGAAGTAGTTGCGAGATGTAATGAAGTTGACGGCATTTTCAAATTAAGGAGAACATTAATTGTGTCAATGTAGCATTGTCAAATAAATCTATGTCAAATTTATGGCATAAAAGATTAGCTCATTTAGGACAAAAATATATGCTGATGTTAAAAAAAATGGTAACTGGTATACAATTCAACACGAAACAAAAGATTGAGCCGTGTATTCCATGCATCAACAGTAAAACATGTAAAAGTCTTCGGATGTTTAGCTTGTGCTCTAAAACCTAAGCAGAAACGACAAAAGCTTGATACGAAGATGGAGGCTTTGATTTTTATTGGCTATAGTGAGATTACGAAAGGTTATCGACTAATACACCCACAAACAGGTAAGGTAATTGTTGCAAGAAATGTAAAATTTTTGGAGAATGTTTTTCCGGACGACAGTATGAAAGTAACGAAAAATATAGTAGTTCCTATGTCAATAGAGGAAGAACAAATTGAATCTGTGATCCAGGATGTTATTTCTGATGTTCACTCAACTAGTGAAGATGATTTTCAGGAAGCAGAAACATCAAACAATGAGATTGTATCTGGAGAATCAAGTACAGAACCGACTGTAGAAAGATACAACTTGCGTCATCGCAAACCCGTCGATTACACCTGCACGTATATCAATGCTCTCGCGGCAATTGATGGTAATCCGATTACTATGAAAGAGGCTCTATCTAGACCCGATTGTGAGTTATGGCGAAAAGCGATGAATGGTGAATTACAATCGCTGAAGGAGAACCAAACGTGGAAGTTGGTTGATTTACCTCCAGATAAGAAGCCGATTCAATGCAAATGGATTTTTAAGATTAAACGAGACAGTGATGGTAAGATCTCTAAGTATAAAGCTAGACTGGTAGCAAAATGATTTACACAGGTACGTGGCATAGATTACGATGAAACTTATTCCCCTGTAGTAAGAAGCTCGACCATGCGACTGTTGTTCGCATTAGCTGTAGAATATGATTGGCAGATTGGCCAGTGGGATGTCACAACTGCTTTTTTATACGGAAAATTAAAGGAGGACATCTATATGCTCCAACCAGAGGGCGCTGTCGTCAAGAAACAAGAGGCCAGGTATGCAAATTACAGAGGTCGTTATATGGACTTAAAAAAGCATCAAATGCTTGGTTCCAAGAGCTTGATAAGGAAATGTTAAGTTTAGGTTTCATACAATCAAAGATAGAATCCTGTTTATACCAAAAACTGTTAGCAGATAGGGATAGAATTGTAGTAGTAATTTATGTTGACGATATTTTTGTGTTTTGTAGTAGTAACCATGAAAGTGAAAAAGTAAAATTAAAAACTGGTTTACTTAAAAAATTTAAAGTTAGGGACTTGGGTTTTGCTAGGCACGTATTAGGCATGCGACTTAGGAAAGATAACATAAGGAATTTGAAATGACAGACTGCAAGCCAGTCAATACCCCGATGGAAGCTGGTCTCAGATTAGAGAAAGCTTCGGATTCCGGTTGTAGGTTGCCATATCAAAATTTAATAGGATGTTTGAACTATTTAGCACAAAATAGTCGCCCAGATATAGCGCACGCTGTAAGTGTATTATCACAATTCAATTCTTGTTATGACGAAATTCATTTCAAGAGTGCGAAACGTGTGCTTAGATATTTGAAGGGAACATCTAATTTTGCTGTTACTTTTACAAAAACAGGAAATTTTGATTTACTTGGCTATGTTGATGCGGATTGGGGTGGGTCATATGATAGAAAATCTTTTACTGGCATGATATTTAAATTAGGCGATAGTTTAATATCGTGGGAAAGTCGTAAGCAGAGATGTGTGGCTCTGTCTTCAACAGAAGCAGAATATATAAGTCTTAGTCAAGCTTCTAAGGAAGTTATTTATTTAAGGAGTTTGTTGTCGTATTTAGTAGATGATACTTGTGATAAACCTGTAGTCATTTATAACGACAATCAGTCTGCACATCACATAGCTAAAAACAAGATGAACCATAATAGGACTAAACATATCGATATTAGGTTTCACTTTGTTCGCGAAGCGATATCGAATGAGGCGATTGAGGTGCGGTATGCTCCATCAAGCGAAATGGTGGCGGACATGCTAAAAAAATCTTTGTCAGGCCCCAAATTAAAATTAGCTTTAGCGAGATTACGCATT
Source organism: Megathymus violae (assembly GCA_003671415.1). NCBI lineage: Eukaryota > Metazoa > Arthropoda > Insecta > Lepidoptera > Hesperiidae > Megathymus > Megathymus violae. Next base: position 498,947 of record PDGT01000002.1, read on the forward strand.
AAGGGGGCAGGTAATGTATTTAGTGTTACTTAATTTTTGATATGTGATGTATTTTAGGTTGTAATGGTAAATCTCTGTTTTGTTATGTTTTATTTTATGTTTGAGTTTATGTTTTGTTTTATGTAATGTGTAGACGTAGTTGAATATTTTAATATTTCTGTATTTAACTTAGGTGTACTCAACTTAGGTTATTAAAACATCTGCCAGATTAAGGGTGCGTGTTGGAGGTTGTATATAAATAAAATATGTAATCTGACGGATGTGTGAAAAATAAGAAAATAGAATATAGTTTGAAATAAATGTCTGAAACGAAAAGTCGTTTCCCTATATTATATATATAAAATCCCTGTAAATAATGTAAGAGCAGCCACATTTTCCAACAGAAATGAAATGAAAAATGTTTATTCGTAGTCTAAAGCCGCAGCTGAACATAATAAAATACACAAAAAACAGAGAAAAGAAAACACAATAACACTACACCCTAAGTATATGCTAAACTAAACCTAAATACAACATGAAATGTCCGTGCTGCAGCGTAACGAGCTACGAATGGGCCCAGCCTCAGCTTAAGCCGCGCGTGAGCACAGCACTGATATTTCAGTCTCGGCCCTGCCTTCCGTGACGGAAGCCCGGTCAGTCGTTTTAGGTTAAATTATTTTTCTTAATAAAATTAAATTATTCCTAATTTACTGACTGTCAAGTATTCGGAATAAGTGGGTACATGAATAAAACGTTTTAGTTAATGAGAGTAAAAAGTATGAAGAAAGAAATGAATTAAAAGGACATATTGGAGGACATATTGGACGCGACACGTGTTTTACCTACAGACAGGCCACAGGGCTAATGGGTTTACATATATTCGCCGCCATACCTGCCAGTCAGACTTGGTAAAGAGACTTGTTTCAAATTAAGCCGCAAATACAATAGCGTGTCGCGGCCGTCAATACCATATCTATCGTTTTCAAACATTTAACATTGTTGTAAATATAAAAACACGCGACATGACACACAATAGTACACGATGTATCTGCAGCCGTACTCTACGAAACCCATATGTTGCTGGCAAACTGCACCATTGAACAATACGACGATAGGTGTATTTTTAGCCTTAATTAGGGAAGTCAAACTGAAAAGGCACTTTTTGCTTTACTTCATAACTTAAGTGCATATAAATGCAAACTTATAAATGCTTCATATGTCATAATATATAAATAAATGTTTTTCTTTCTTTATTACTAATTGATTAGAATGATTGCACTTAAATAAAAATTCAGTAAGTTCCTAAATAAACAATTTATATCACAACTTCACGTAGGTAGCTTATGATTCGCTTCGTTCTTTCTTGCTTCGCTTCTGCTTCCAAGTCACTTCTGTTACATAACTACAGATGTCGTATCGGGGCCGACATGGCAACGCACTCAATTGCGACACTTGAATCTAGAAGCGCATCCTTAACATTTAAACGAACACGCCTCGTAAATGTTTTTCTGGTTCATCTAGCCGTATACAGCTTTAAATATATGCTAAAGGCATCTCCCATATGTTTGTCTGTAGTAGCAGATCCCACGGCATACTTTTGCATTAAACGTTTATCAAATTTATTTACGTTGTGCATTTTTTTAAATGATAATAAGAACTGCGTCATTGTACCATATATTAAGGATGTTATGGAATTTCGGATCCGGACGTGCATACGGATATATGAATAATATTTTACCGGTTTTGGTAACGGTTACGGATATTAGATAACTCCAGTTTGACTTTCTTTGTAGGTATTATTTGGTATTATAATTGTGGAAAAGAACCTTAAAAGTAATATGATAAAATAATAAGTGTATCGGCTCCAACAGCGAAAATCTGTCATAAAGTGTTTAATTTAAACTCAGCCCCTGTCCGAAATTATTCGAAACTTTTTTATCTGATGCAGTTACGGTTTTTGCAGTTCCAGAATATCCCTGATATACACAGAGTGGTCCGAACTAAGTGCAAAGAGAGATCCGATACCTAGTAGATGCTATATACATATATAACTCTCTCTAAGGATATTTTTTCCCATGGAATTTAAGTACTAAGGATTATCGTATAGATTTTCCTATAAATTATAAATGAGTAGGTACATATATTTCCCAACTAAAGCTGTCATAGACGACTAGTGTAAGCGAATTTAAATTAATGAAACAGTTAAGTACAAACTAAACGCGCGTTCGGTAGTGGGTGTGGTGATTTCTAGGAGGCAAATTTTCCCAAGTTTTGGAGGGCGCGTCGGTTGTCGGACATACTAAGATCGAATAAAATAAAAATATTAGCGGTATCAAAGACTGATATAACTACACAACCACATATTTATTTAGAAAATACACCTATCCAAAACGTTAACAGTTTCAAATACCTTGGAAGCGCAGTAACAAGTGACTCAAGATGCACTCCAGATATCAAAACTAGAATTGCCATAGCAAAACAAGCATTCAATAATAAAAATACATTTTCACTTCAAAAATATCCAAAAAGTAGAGAAAAAATGTATAAAAACATATGTGTGGAGCATAGTTTTGTATGGGTGTGAGACGTGGAGGATGACACAAGGAGATAGGGAACGCTTGAGGCAATTAAAATGTGGTACTGGAGAAGGATGGAAAAGATAAGCTGGACAGTGAAAGTGACCAATGTGGAAGTGCTTCAGAGATTAGATGAGAGAAGAACATTAATAGAGACAATTGAAAATAGAAGAGGCAGGATGATCGGACACCTTGTACGACATGACGTTTTTATAAAAAACATCATCGAAGGCAAGGTAGAAGAGAAGAAAGGGAGAAGCAGACCAAGAATCCGTTACAGATGAAACAGATAAAAGAGTAAGTTAGCGTCATGTTTGTACAAGGAAGTAAAGGAGATGCCTCTCGATCGTGAAATGGTGGAGAGGGCTTCATCAGTTGCGCCGACAAGGGCCCAGCCCTTAATTCAAAAGAAGATTAAAAGGCCATTGTTATATTCGGAAGCCGGTTTAACAAGTAGTTCCTTATCCTTATAGACATTCGTAACCAAGTTCAAATAGGACTGCAATCTGTATAGATTATGTATCTATACTAATAATAAATTTTTAACTGATGAATTACTGTACATGAACATTATTAGGGACCTTTATTAACGCAATAGAACCCAAAACAATAGTTGTTAGAATTTTTGTCTGTGCGTTTGTTCCCGCTAATCTCAGAAACGGCTTAACCGATTTCGTTCTGGTTTTCACTAATGTATTGCAGTAAGCGTCACTTAAAATTTAAAGTTTGTTTCATTGCAATCCGTCCATAAACAAAAAAAAAATACAATTTAATACACGTATTTCTAATTAACAGAACGAGAAAAACCCAGTCCAAAACAATGCAGATGCTTTTTCTAAACCAAAGGTAGTTTTTCTGAAGCGAAGCGAAGGCATTTGCTAGTAATACATAAAATTATTTTGGTATCGTCCATATGTAACGCACATCTGATACCGGATTTTTAGACTTATATCTTTACAACCTACGTGTTATTCTGTTGTATAACTTACAATAATTTATTTTTTAAAATCCAGTTAGTAATAAAACAATGGAATACAATTTAACACAAAAAATACAATAGGTTATTTTTTGTACATCGCCGTTTGATATGATAGGTAGGTGTATTTAATAAAATTAATGTAATCATATTTTACAAATAGTTATAAATCATCATTACCTCTTATACCTGTTGAGGCGATACAAACTTAAGTTTCAAGAATCCAAAGCAACGATGCGGTGCCAGGATACCGCCCACGGAGTACCACATGCAAATAGCGCATCACGATACATCAACATATCGATGGAAGCTATGCAAAAACGCACCGGCCGGCGCAGCGATTGCAAGATCGCGATGATCTGCCAGATATCACACTCCAACTCGATTCGATTCGATCAATCATGAACAAGGGTAAAACTGAAAACCAGTTATAGCTACCCCCGATTTTTGTTTATAAATGAATAGATTTATGGAGCCTTCGAATAAACCGAAATTTAGGAAATATAATTTCAAATAGCAATCATATGATGTTGGTGACACAATGTCATAGGTACCAATGCTCCTTAGACCGATACATGCATCCTTCTCACGATGTACAGACGATGAGACGAGATTTATTTTAGATAATTTCACATTTATCTCGAAGGTCGAAAGAATTTCACATCTATATACATCCCGGTTTAGATCCTCGGAGTGCCACGGTAGAACACTATAACGGCCCGTGTTCTCATAACTAAGATGTGTTATGGGTATATCGAGAATCCAACATGCCCAGAAAAATGGAAAACGTCTAAAAGTGATTCCCAGCGAGTGTGCGAACGTATATCATGGTGCTTTGTGTTTCCGTCAATTTTTAAGGACTGACTTAAATTAACTTAACAATAATTTAAGACACACGTATTGTTATAATGTAAGATCCTGTATTCACATGAATTTTTCAGAATTTTAATAGTACAGAGACCAAACAAACTGAATATAGATCGAAAAGGAACGCGTGAAATATAAATGGTTATTTTACTGACTTGTTCTAAATAAGGTTTTTATTTTATTATAATCAACAAAGGTGAGCATCACTTAATGCAGAAACTACACTTCGAATTAGAGTGGATCAATAAAAATTCGAACTGCGATCGCAAGGCCGCCGCCGCCTTGCCCGCTGCAGATGCTCTGGCCGGCAATTAGCGAGACGTTCTAATTATCTCATTTGAGTTTGACGCAGAGTTGAATAGCGTGAACTGTAATACTTGTACGTTTGCCTTGTATCTGTTTATTATTAAGAGGGGCCAAGTTGGCAGACGCTTCACTTGATGGCAGTTGATCTCACCTGGTTACAGTCTTCCATGGGCGTCAATAATACAGGGCCGATACCGAGCTGCTGATAGCCGAGAAAAATAGTGTACGAACAATACAGTTGACCCGATTGCCGATAACTTCTCCAATCACAGTTGACATTCAGGGGAACGATTGCAGCTAGCGGAGCTGGTGATTAATCTCATCACCACGCAGGAGTTCCACCACCACCACACAGGGAATACAATACTGGTACAGAGCCCAGCGACCTCCACATAAAGTGATCTGGCCCTAAAAATTTTATCTTTATTTTATACAAAATTGATTAGGAAACCCTTTCCAGAAATAACCTTAATAAAATGCATTACCTACATGATTTTAAATTTCAATTTTCTCGTATAATCATCTGTAGAATTCACGAGAGGAGACTTTAATAGACTCTCGTATGGACAGAGCCAAAAAAACTGTAACAGAAAGCGACTTCTGCCGTGAAGCAAGTTGCTTCACACGAACATGTCTTCATTTTTAAATTGTTACAAATAGGGTTATACAGTTGTGCTTGGCTGCTTGGATTACTACACCGAAGCCGGCCATTTAACGCAATCCCCGTATCTACATTTCAATTTCAATAAAATGTAGCAGTACCTCATTAATTTCGAGAAGTAAGTTGTTTATTAATTTGTAACTTATTTATTTTAGTATTTCAACGAATGTCGCTCACTTTTAAGAGTTCCATGATTTTATTTACGTCCTCTGTGATTAGACCGTTGTATTCTCCGCGAATATATTCCATGTTTGCATTCACTATTGTATATTGTCGAATAAATGACATTGGCAGCGCGACCCTACAATTATTCTTCAAATATATCCGTTCGAGTATAATATTAGTTGATATTTATGTATAAAAAAATCTCACCATGAAAACCATTAAGCGCCGGTTTCCCGTCCCCCACTAGTTTGCTTCTTCAACTGTCAACAAGGAATTTTTCCATCGTTAACTTAATGAACGCAACGCGACACAACGAAAAACCAGCTCGGTGGTAAAAACTGACATTGAACTTTAGAAGATCATTCCACGTAGCAGTTATTTATTCTTGTGACGACCTTGCAGCCCTGCCTGCAGGGTCCGGGGTACCAATTCTCGCAAAATAGGATATACTTAGAATAGGTCACGAGAATACGATATAAATAATTGACCGCTTTTCCAGCCTACAGTTTTCACACCTATTGGAACAAATGGACATGTTTCTAAGTCATAAAACACCTAAAACAATAAAATGGAACAAAAATGATATTTATTAAATGCCTGATAAAAATGGAACAGATATGTTATTTATAAATATAAGGGATCGGAGGGGCGAGGTATTGTTTTTATATTTTTTTTTACCATAAAATAAGTTAATGCTTGACAACAATACCACCTGATGGTAAGTGTTGATGAAGTCTAAGATGTTGAACACACTAACTTATAAATGCTTATATCACTCTCCTCGTAAAGCCTCCCACCAGCCGGGAACACTGATGCGGAGAAGCTATCCTAGTCCTTTGCAGTACCCATAATGAATAATGATGCAAACTGTGTAATTAAACTAGTTTATTATAAAAAAATATACATTTTGAAAAGTTTGAAAGTACATGAGCATATTTAAAATTCAGCACTATGTAACAACTTCTTCAAATTTACTATTAACATCATTATATCATTAATAAATAACAATCTACACAGTAGAATGCTAAACTCCTGTTCAAATTATCAAAGCAACTGAACTGACGATCTGATGATGGCTATAGTGGGAACTTCCGCTTGCAGTTATGTACTTCGTGTACTGTCAATGGTTGTAATAAACGCTCACACACTTATCCTCTTACACTTGGATTCAATGTGTTGCCAGATTGTTTAATATAATGAATTCAGAACATTTAGTGGTTGAAACTGTTGAAATCTCATTACAAACATTACATTCCTGGAATAATTTGAGACTAATAATAAAAAAAAAGCATATGAAAAACTATAAAACATATACTTACTGTGAAATCAATGTGTGCAATCCATTATTTACTGTTTTCAGCAAACTTTTAGCCTACACAGGTACTAATCTAATACTGGCCTTATAATACAAATTTAACTATTGTAATTTACATGTTTACAATTAAAAACTACAGTAAAGCTGTGGAATGTACAGCTATTCTATATTTTAAACATTTTTTACATAATATCTACTTCTACTTCTGGTTATATAGATCTGGCTAATTTGTAATGAAACTTGAAGTTTGCCATATCTGAAACAAAGGAAATAAAATTAGTAGTTTAAGCTACAAAAGCTCAAAACAAAATAAGGAATTCAAGTTTAGCTTGATTACATGGATAAAAATTACCTCTTGAATGTTATAGTAACCAAAACACATTTCACAGCAGAATATATTCTAAATATAGTTAGACATTTGGGGTATAAAAAGTATCTTTTGTCATGTCATCTAACAAGAAGATACCTACTTGCTGAGCAGTGTCGGTGATAGCTTGAATGTTGCAATTGTCTATGGATGGATTGAACATAATATTTACAAATCTCTGAACAGAATTTACATATTAAATGTGATTCATAATGCCTGGGAACAGATCCATTTTCCAGGATACAAAGTATCCTAAATCTTGGCACATATTATAAGTTGCAAAATATCCTCAGTCTCACTTAATTTATTCAGTTTATGGTATCCTTATGGTACCATAACAGATGGACAAGTACTGTTAAAAAAAAAATTATGCATGTTTGAATTTATTACACTTCCATTATTTTATTAATAAAGATCTGTGTATATTTCTGATGTTTAACAGAAGGAGGTACCATACCATCATGTGTAGTATACATTTCTGCAAAGTCAAAAAATCAAAGCAAATGCCCACTAATATCTACCACAGCTACCATCAACTAAACTTTAAAACTGCCATTGTGAACCATAGGCAGCAGGTTTATTTAGCATGACTAATAGGATTCATTTGATTAATAGCAAATATAAGTTTTCATTTCATAGTATTACAATAAAAATGTAAAATATTCCATATCTCTTAAACTATATAAAATATGTCCTTCAAACCAATTTTCATTGAAAATATTTTTTAACTACTACAATGTATTTTTTTAATTTTATTTTATTATCAATAACAAAAGTTCTAAATTTTATAATCACAGATAAGTTTTGTGGTAGACTAACATTTTTTTGCATTCACTACCTAATACTGTGGCAAATCATCATAATTATCTTAGATATAAGTTATTTAATATATACATACAGTCTGGAGTTAAAAGACCTCTAAACTATAGAAATGTTATACTGTATCAGTGAGAGGAATGTTGATGGGTAAGACATCATGTTGGTGAGTTGGTGAGTTTGTGTGTGCACAAGTAAAACTAGACATCTTTACTCTTCTTAAATAGGTGAAGTAATAGTGATATCCTTGTATTAAGCACTTACGGCCAAGAAAACTATTAAATTCCATATTATGAGTTATCCAGTTATTTATTCATGCATACACATTGAATAATTATTTATAAGAATTAGGGAATGGTCTATATATTTTTTAACTATATTTCTACAGTTTTATAAAAAATATTATAAATTATTTATTGTAATTAAAATTATTTTGAATATTTTTTAGAAGTAAAACAAATTCGCTCGACTTTGATTTTTTATTTTGGGTGTATCTAAAAACATAAGATTCCATATCAGATATAAAGAGTAAACAATACCTAATATTTTAAATTAGCTTGATACTTTATCTATTAAGGTAAATCGTATATTAGAAAACTTTATGACAGCACGGTAACTTTATTGCTAGAGTGCAAGTTGTAAAATAGGCACATACTTGTATTTTTGGACAAATCCTTCTTCACGTTATTTCACGTACCACACACTATTATTACGGATTTCAAACATTATTACATTTCGCAACAAATTTTTCGCGAGAATTATCATTCACTAATACCGTTGTTAAAAAAATACAGTGTAATATGTACGTCACGTAAATATTTTCATCGAACTGTCAAAGCCTTTTTTTTCAAATCCACCCGGAACATAATACACAAGCAGAGATTATAACGGAACGTTTACTTCCGCTTCCAAATATACGACCAAAACATGTAATTTAGGAAAACAAGTTTTAGATATAGTATCAGTTTTGTGTTTAGAGAGTAGCAAATATTTTTGATTCTTAGGATAGTAAACGATGCTCGTCCGCAACAGCCTTCTAACACTGCATTAGTAATGTTTCCCGCGGTAGTAAAATTACTTAACTGACCGCTCGCTAGCCAGTTAGTCGATTGCTAGCGCACTTGGTACATTACACCTACAAGTCCTACAATGCCATAATAATTACAACGACAATTACGGATACAAAATGGTTGAGCATCAGTTTAGAGGTCGTTTGATCACTTCTTTTTTATCCTTTACCTAATTATACGTTCGTTTAAATTAAAATTTAGCGTATTGACATAAGGGACTTGTATTATTTTGCAATGGTTTGAAATAAAAAATGTTTACTAATATGTATTTATTAAGCTATATAATCATAATTACACACGGTATAAAAGTATTATTTACCTTGAAAACAAAATATACGGAAAATTATTTGCATACTCATGTAACGAAGTTAAGAGTTCCATCTAGCGTCAAGTAGAAAAAATACAGTAATTTATCCGAACTTGGGTTAAATATTTCTAAGTGCCAAGCATACGTAACTATCGTACGATGTGAACCAAAGCACTGTTTTATCATAATAATACTTAATTGTTTTTTTGGGCTCTACCATAAGTGAAATATGAATTCATCACATAGTGAACTCTATAAAAGCTGTAAAGTCATGCAACAAAAACAAATATATTTAATTGATATGAACTCAACCGGTCAAATTGTTAAGAGATTAAACTACCACTTATAGATTTCGGTGATTAATTATAAATAATTATGGTATATTTAGGATACTGTAATTTAACAATTGTTTATCATATACATTTATGAAGTAATAAAAAATTTTGGCAGTAGATACAATTAATTATTTAATTAAAAAGTATTTTATCTATTGGATAGTAGATGTCGCGACTAAACTTTATTAATAAAGTCAATAAAATGGAAAATAATTCTATTCAAAAATATGTATTTCTCTATGACTGTGATAATTAATATACTTATAAAATATAAATTAAAAATCATTCCATATTATTATAAAATAATATACATAACGATGACATTGTTTTACTACAACTGAACGTTCAACGTTAAAGAACACATACTTCATAAAATGACATTGACATGATATGTGTATTTCATGTTTTCCACAGATTACTATAATTGTAGCTAGCTAATGTTTTCTTTCGAGCTCTTGTTGATGACTTGCGATAGTGAATTAACATAACCTTGGAAACACTTTTAATTTGTAATAAATATAATTTTTTTGTATGAAAACATGGCGGAAACGCCGGCCAAAGGTACAAAAGCAACGGAGCCTACTAAAGAAGAATTACTACTACTAGACAAAGAAGTAAAATACTTACACATGAAATTGATTAATATGGTTTGTTTGTGTTATATATTAAGTATTTTTTGTATTTCATCAGATATTAGTGGAAAAATTCATCCAGTATCAAAAGCATAACATACAGTTACGGAATATTATCAACAAAACTAATTCTGAGAAAAATAATACGGACAGTTATACCAAAAAGAAGCAGTTTAATTTCACGAAGTAAGTTTCGCAGCAAAATAATTTATCTAAATATTTTATCAGTTTTACTTAAAATTCCATTTGGAAACAATGAATATGCTATCAGTCTGTTTCAATTTAAAGTATAATTTATACAAAGAAGTAACTTTTTCTTTGCGTGGCAATTGTACTTGGACTCCGCCTGTTGTTAGGCATGCTCACATCAACTAGATTTCAAGTTGGTCAAGTGTAATGGATATTATTATTTTATTTTCTTCCCGATTGCATTTATCATAGTTCTCCTATATAACTAGGTAACATATCCTTGAGATATATATTTAAGTCTACAATTATACTCTACTACGGTATTGTGACAGCAATTGTGCCTATGTAGGATTTTGAGTGGGAGTTATATCTACATTTTTTTATCTTCGAGTAGTTACAATTCATAATTTACTGTTGAGTATTCATAATAAATAAATAAATAAACGTTCACACACTCACATCCCCGCACTAAGATTCCCTGTGTTGCGGATGGCATGGACATACACAATTATCACATCACAAACACCCATGACCCGAGAACAAACATTTATCTGTCACATAAATATCGGCCCCGGCCGGGAATCGAACCCGGGACCCCACGCTCGGCAGGCAGGGTCACTACCAACTGGGCTACGGGGTCGTTAATAATGTACTGTTTTATATAAGTTACTGAATTTACCGAAAGATTTGCACATCCGTTTTTACATAGCAGTCAGAGATTCATTTCCCTGTCCCTTATGTCCCATTATAACTGAGGAGCGGCTTGAGTGGTCTTCATGGTAAGTGGTGAGAACATGTGATTCTGTAGATGATAGGCTATATAAATATTACTAAACCTAATGATGTTTAATCAAGACAAAAACATGAAATTTTTAACAATTATAAGTATATAATTAATAATCCAATCCAAACAAAGTAGGATGGGGTCACTAGTTTTTTAATAAATCTTTTTATACTATATACTATTCTTTTATTATATATAATACTATTATTTTTTTTTGTAAGTGTAGTATTTGAATGAATTTGTAATGAAATTGTGTCCTAAATGTTATTTAAACTCTTACAATGCAATTAAGGGAACAATGCAATTAATGTCTTTTAAAATACAATTTGATCAATGTATATTACATACATTTACACAGCTGTGTACTCCAAATAGACAATTGTAAACACATTGGAGCACTCAAGCAGCTCAATTAACAGAGAAGTAGATTGCTAACTCTTTCTACACATTATGTGGAGTTTGTAATCTTTCAAATATATAATTTAATATTTGTATTGTTATATATATTTAAGAAATTGATGAGGTTAGTGGCACAAATTTTATGAACTGATGTAATTTTTTTGTTTCTTGATGAGGGGGACACCTTCAAAAGGTATCCGGTGCCGTGGGAGCAATGCCGGGTTATGTGGGATTTTTACCGCACTAAAACCCCCCCGGTGGCCTTCCTTGGCGCTATGATAGGACACCGGGATCTCCATCGGAACACGACCCGAATCCTATGAGCGCGTGCCCCATCGGGCTCTGCTCAGGATGAGCGGACGATCATCCCCGAATTTCTGGTGTTACGCCGGAATGCGGCCACACATACCGACGTCCTAGCCGCCCACGATCCCGGAAGCCCCCTTTTAGTCGCCTCTTACGACAGGCAGGGGATACCGTACCCCTAATCTGATCCCGGGCTACAGGCACAAAGTCTTCCCACCTAGGGTCCCGCATATGTTGTAGTAGAATATGTAATATATAATAATATATTATCTGTATTTTATTTATGTATTTTCAAATATTTGTAGTTGTTACTGTATGTATAATGTCAAAGGTAATAATGAAGAGGAAATTATGGTATTAATGTTACTATATTTTTGAAGAAGAAAATCAAATTTCTTATTAAAAAGTATTTTCAATCTAGTAAATTACATATAAACCAAACCTTTTTTTTAACATTCATGATGTAAATTTCTAATTAAAACTCCAGATGCCACTACCGAAAAATTCTTCTTCATATTATGTATTTTGGCTGGGACTACCAAGGCTTTGTGGTGCAAGAGGATTCTCCAAACACCATTGAACATCATCTCTTTCAAGCCTTGACGAAGACTTGTCTCATAGAAAGTAGGGAAAAGGCACAGTATCATAGATGTGGACGAACAGACAAAGGCGTCAGTGCGTTTGGACAGGTAATTTTCTTTTATGATAAAGTTGAATATACAATATCACAACTTGAAAGTGTATAGTTACTTTGAAATGAGAGTTTTTTAATATAAATAGTAACTAGGATGGCAGCCAGCCTGGTATACGATGGCCACTACAAGTTATGCATACCTCACAATTAACTTTATTTAAACCAGCGGTGAACAACCTATTATATTTTTCATAGGGGCCGCAAACACTTAATAGTCGTGGTATTGTGGACCGCAAAAAAATAAAGAGAAGTATGAAAGTAACGGAAAGGGGATTCCTGCGGTCGCGCTCACTCGATACAGAACTAAAAACGCCCAATGCATAATATACTAGTTCAAACACTTCATTTGTCATATTTACGAAAATACTGAAACGACGTGTTGCCGAAATCCAATCAGACGTGTTTTGTTAATTAAAATGTAAATTTCCGTATATTACAGCAAATTTCCATATCAATAATAGCACTGCAAACCGCGACGCGGTAGCGGTATGTGGAACCTATTCACTCGGCGCACTCTCAACTTTTCTTATAGGTGCGAAATTAAAAATGGTTTAAAAAAATATATATCACCAGATTTACCAACCACAAAAGCTCAGCGGGCCGCAGGTTGGTTACACCTGATTTAACCTTATACCATAGGAAAATTGCACAGTGCTCCTTCATCTTTAACTCTACAATCATTAATTTTCTTCTTGATCTCGTTGTTGTATTAATATTTGAAAAAGGATATTTAATAAAATGCAGATACATGTATGGTGGGGTACAATATTTTTAAATCAGTGTTTGGCCAAGACATCACAATGCACGCAATTGGTGGAAATATCAGTGTAAAAATAATAATGCATAACAACTTTTGGCCTCTGAACCGCTACAATTCACAGTCGCGAGAAATGTAATATTAGAAATTCAGACACTGACGATTCATTCGATATTAAATTATCTTCCAGGTAATATCCCTGAGAATTCGGAGTAAGCATCCACCAGAGAATCAGTATAAAAGTGAGGCTACATCGTCAGAGATACCCTACTGTACCATGCTGAACAGAGTGTTGCCGGATGATATACGAGCAGTCGCTTGGATGCCGACACCGGCTGATATGCCCGAATACAGCGCACGGTGAGAGTTTAGTACCAAACTAGTTTATATAATATTTAAAACGTTTAACTGAAATCAAATACGGTTCGCTATTGCGATGCTATGAGCTATTCCGGTTACTATTGCGCTATTGATATTTTATCAAGGGCCAAATAACTATTGTTATGAAATTTACTGTAAAAGTTACGAACTTTATTTCAGCTTATATAGTTATTTTATTCTGTTAATAATGGAATTTTCTAACTCTTTTGTGGATGTCTACGTTATAAAATTGTCAAAATTGGAAACTTCAAGCTTTTAGCTGGAAACAATTGAATAAAGACATCATTTTATATATTAAGATAAGCTACTCCATCAATCTGAAATTAGTTACAATACATGATTGCTCCAACCCAGCATCATACCCCATACATAACAGGCAGAGTTAATATCAACAGAACTACATAGAACCTATTTGTTTAGCTACGCATCTTAAGCTTTAAATTCTAATTAAAGATTCGGATATACTAGTTACTGGATAGTTACATACGACGTAGCATACACTAACTAGATAAATACTTAAGAAATATGACTTCAGGTTCAACTGCAAAAAACGCCAATATAAGTACTACTTCCCGCGCTCGTCGCTAAATATTACCGCGATGAAGGACGCTTGCGCGCGACTCGTCGGCTTGCACGATTTTCGCCATCTTTGCAAGATGGACGTCGGCAATGGCGTCTTGCAGTATACGCGGGAAATTTTCACAGCTAATATTGTGCCCGTGAATGGAAAGGAGAGTGAAGAATGTGAGTATTTTTTGCATAGTGCAAGGAGACAAATGTAAGTGTATGGGGCCGTTCGTGTGAAGTTTACCTAAGTAATATTACGGCTACTGAAATTGGTTACACTGTGTGTGACACTAGCTTGGTGATAAGTTCTGTGTACAGTATGTAAGTTATTGTAATATATTTATCTTGCTTTATGTAGAAATCAAAGGAAATTAAAAAATGTCTCCAATGGAGGTTTTTCAAACTACCGTTAGCTTATATTTTCTTTTTGCTTAAATGATTAGCACAGATTATAAATTTGTAGTAACTATAACGCAATATAGATTGTCCATGACTATTATTTACCTATGCATGAATACAATACTACTATGAAAATTTGTATTTTAGGTTCACTTTGATTAAATAAACAATTCATTTAATTTTAGGGTTGATTAAAAATATTTTAATTATTAGTATCATTTTTAAACGACATACTGCAAGAACATCACATGCGCATTTGGCCTCCTTTACTTCAATATGCATATACATTTTATATTTTGATCTGCCATAAAATGTATGTTTAAATTATTTACGTTGAAAATTTTAAATTTGATATCTGGTTCAGGTACAGCCATGTATTGTCTATCAATAGAGGGCAATGCATTCCTCTGGCATCAGATTCGGTGTATCATGGGAGTTTTACTGCTAGTAGGTGAAGGCAAAGAGAAACCAGATGTTATTACCGAGCTACTGGATATCCAGAAGAACACTAGGTATTGCAATATTTCTCTTACTTTCACCCTTATCTATGTTTCAAATTCAAAAAAGTGACGCGTTTAAGCATAGCAAGGCAAATAGGCAAAGGATATTATAGTATAGATGATTACATTAATGACAAGGATGTCTGGAAATATAGTGTCGAAATCAGTTCCGCACAGGTTTAAACTTGTAATTACCATGTGTTGTTTTAAAAGATGTGCTAAGGAGATTTTTCGCCGTTCTTTTTCTCAATGTTCTCTTCCTCGTCCTCGGTGTAGAAGCAAAAAATGACGTGCATAAGTGTATTTACAGAGTACCTATATGGTTAAATGATTTTAATTTTGAATTTATTTATTTCTATTATTTTTTTATTCTGTTACTAATGTCTCTTTGAACTTTTTATATTGACATATCTATCTATTAAGTCAACTTTTCCTAGTTCTATTTTTGTCTATGAATTTCGTTGCAGTACTGATCTATTATCGTCTACTCTTCTCAATATATTGATTACTTAACTATGCTGTGTTACATTTCAGAAAACCGCAATATGATATGGCTATTGATGTCCCGTTGAATCTAATAAAATGCTCCTACGATTTAGAAGAAAATAATGATTGGATATATATAAAGCAGGAGCTGAGACGAACAATTATGGACCTTCAGAAGTCATGGACGATCTATAATGTAAAGTAAGTCAACCACCGCCCATGTAGATGCAATCAAGACTCATTTAACCGGCTAGCGCTGCAGATGGGTCTCATTGAATTAAGGAAAGCCTAAAGTCCATCCCCACCACGCTACTCCAGCACTTATTGAAGATTAGTGATTGGAACTTCTTGTGCAGTCTAAAGGTCTTCAACTTAAAGGTAATCCACTAGGACCTACAGATAAAAACACATTCAAAAGCTTGCATTACAAAAATTGAGAGTACTCATGAAACTTTTGCCACCATCCACGCACTGAAGATGCTCAACTTAAACGACTTACCCACCTAATTTACTTAGCCACCAGCGCTTGGATAACAAATTAAATAGTCAGTAGAAACTTTGATAATGTTTCACTACGAGCAATATTTGTGACTTCCACCTAATCACACTCGCCAATATCCACCAGTGTGAATACATCGATAGAAATATACGTATAATATATATATATACTATATAAATATATTATATATATAAATATAACGATATAAATATATAGATAAACGTAAGTAAAAAAAATGTAAATTATATTTTTCAAAATATTTTCTGTTACAGGTAGTATGGGCGTTGACTTTTTAATTTTTATAATTTCTACGTCATGGGTAGTGAAGATATATGCAAATAAAATAAAATTAACAAAAAGATTTGATTTTGAATTAGGGGTGTGAAATTTCGGATCTCGATACGAATATGGATATATGAATAATATGTAATCGGTTTAGTTTACGGTTACCCATAAGAAATTATTTCGAATTATAACATTGTTTTGGATAATTTCGGTTACGTAAATTAGATGATTAAGGGAATCGAAAAAAATATATGATGTATTTACATGGTAACACTTTATTTGTATCATAGAAAAGAATTAGCCCTAAAAATATTAAATTGTAAAAATATTGAATATTAAAATGTAATATTATAATGTAAAATTATAATGTATTATAATGTAATATTAAAATGTAAAATTGTCTAAAAATGAGAGTAAAGCGGCTAGAATATCAGCTCGTCCAGTGAAAACTTGGCATAACATGATTCATTTAGACTCTGCCCCTATCTGAAATTATTTGAAACTTTTTTATCGGATTCTGTTATGATTTCGGATATAGTTTTATTTTGGGTATCCGATAGGTTATGGTTAGGGAGCTCCATAACAGCCTTAATTTAAATCAACAGCCTGGCCGAATATTGACCCTACTCCTGACAGGCATGGTCACTAGCAACTGGTCTATTTCTGCTATATTAAATATACTTTTTTAGGACTACCATGTTGAAAGATTCGCTCGACCGACTTGAGGCAGTATACTCGACGCGTTGGAAAGAGACAGATGATAAAAATGACGAGTGTGAGGAAGATGGAATTATCGAGTACGCAACGGGTTTGCGACAAGGGATAAATCCTAAAGTCTACAAACCGTTGTTAAAAAGACAGACTTGTAGTAAGTATTTATAAAAAATTGAAAAGCTATTTCGGCTTTAGATTAATTTAAATATGGAAATCAAAGACAAAGAAATCAAAGAATCCAAACAATGAACATTTACTATGATATGGGTACTCAAGATATTTGTATTGTACAAATGTACAATTACAATGTTGTACGTGGTCGAGACTAAACTGCGGGAATGCGAAGTAATTTGTTTTTCAACCTATCAAAAGTTCATTAGAATGTACTGATGTTTAAAATTACAGAATTAAGTTCAAAATGAAAGTATATAATATAATCTACCGCCATTTAAATTTAATGATTGCAGCAATTAAACAATTAATATGCTTAAATCAATTAATATGCTTGTTATCTGAAACCAAGTTTAAGTCATTCACAATAGTGCTCAAAAACGTATACTTGTGTATACTAGGACATTAAAGAATATAGCGCCATCTTGTATCTAATAGCGAAACCGAAAGGTTTCGTTTGATCTTTGGGCATATTCTTTTTTCAACCAAATCAGTGCTATTAAATAGGACTTTAAAAACATTTTATTTGGACATTGTATTTAATGAATTATTTTCAGTGTGTCATTTTATAATTCATTTATAAATTTGATATTTTTACTGCTTGTGTAAAATGTTTATATATTTTTTATTTTCCTAATCAATGATCAATCTTTTACCATTCGCAATTAGTGCAGTTGGGTGACTGGTGATAATTAATTCAAATTAATAAATTAATGAACATTAAATAGAATATTAAGTATTCAAACTAATTTAGCATGCATAGTTATCTTAGCATTTAACACCAATATTTATTGCAGGCACCCTAGAGGAGAGGATCGAGCACTACAAAAGAAAAAGGTCCTTTAGGGAAGCTGACGAAATATTAACTGAACAAGATCAGAACCAAGACAGTGTGGACAAAAAATTATCTTAAACTAAAATTAACGTAGATATGTTCGTGTGTTTGTGTCTGTATGCTGTCATGTGTATATATAGATATGTAAATAAGAGTGAGGGAGACAGAGCATGCGCTCTTTACTCAGCCGCTTTCACGTAACAAGAATAATTAATGTGTTACCGACTCGTATATATTTATACCAGTGGGATTAATTATAAAGATATATCTATTTGTTATTATTTTACAATTTTTCATTAAATACAGTAGGAATGTCTGACTTTATTATGCCTTTAAACTATTAATAATAAATCTTTCCTGTAGAGAATGGTTGAAAAATGCATAGATTGAAAGTAATAAGTTTATTTAAGTCAAACTATCGACTTATTTAGGGAAAGGTAATCGTTTAATCTTATAACAATCTATCAATCCTACATCCGATTTTATGAATCATTCGTCATTTATTGTAATAATTTTGGGTGTTGATGTCTCCAGGCGTCCTTAAGTCCAAGCCAACCCCTGTTTGAGTTGCGACCTGCTGAACTACGGATAGGCTATGACGCTGCTGTTAGAGGTCGTTGGACTGTATTCCATCCAGCTTACGGATACTAGTAGTACTCGCCTATGATGATACCGTTATTTATCCGCCTGGCCAGCTCCCTCCAGAGCTCTCTGAATCCAGCGCGGCTTCCCCATTTTATGTACACAGTCGGACCGCGAGCGATCTGTGCCTTTTTTATCGACACATGAACAGCATTCAAGAACTTTTCTTCGATAGTTATCAGACGTTCTACGCACGGTGTGATCAGTAATTCTGCGAGTTACGTCGGTAATGTTTGTTCGTTAATAAAATTGACCGTGGAGTCATGTGTTGTGGCATTATACCAATCAGTAGCGCGTCAAGTGACTCGGACCTCTGAACGATTGTTACTTACGGTAAATAAATGTGCTCTCTACATCAACTTGTTATTCAATAATTTTTATTAATTTATTTATGTACTATTAATGCACACACAGAAACAATATATAAGGAACTAGCTGTACTCTGCGCGCGTTGCTACGCCATCACCTAAAATGAATTTGAAGGAAAGACATTACACAAATATTCAATTTATTTGGAGTTCACGGCAATATATGAAATTCTTTGGAACGACAGTGGCGCCATCTGTCGAAAATTGGTCGTACCAACTCGGAAACCTTCGTGGGCTCATACACGACAACTTTGCTAAAGATCATCATATGATCAATTGCATAGTTTACGATTTTATAAAGTACATACAGACAAACATAAATTTTTATATATATAGATGAAAACAAAAGGTAACACTGTGCAAGGGTACTACTTATTTCTTTTAGAAATCTCTTCTAATAGACCCGCAAGCGGAAACGACAAGGCAAATAAGCAAATTTAGCGCGTACACATATACACATATTCCACAGTCTGCTTGCACAGAGGAGTTGGAATAGGCACACAGGTTTTATGAGTAGGGTAGTTAAGAAGAATCTTGATGTGGGACCTGTGAGGGGCGAACGAAGGACGAGCGTAGGATTTTAATATAAACGTTCACCACACCCCCGAACTCGAGTTCCGATTGATCCGAGAGCAAAGATTTACTCTCACATAATGCGTGTCCCGGGCGCGAATTGTTCCCGGAAGGCCTCGCTCGGCGAGTAGGGTCACTGCCAACCAACTAGCCTACGGACACTACGGAGTAACTAAAAAGGTTGATATTATCTTAATCTGTTTCTTGATCAATAATCAATAGATGGAAACACAAAAAATATGTATTTTAGTCTATATATTGATAAGGCAACTTATATAGAGACTGAACAAACATTTGATGTACCAACAAAGTGGGCTTTATCACGGTTTTATTGTTTAGTACAGATTTAAAAGCTAGGTGATATGAGGAGAAAACACTTCAGTGAATCCCTTGCCATTTTGATAGTAATTAAAAATATGTATAAACCAATTTTCCTGTCAAGACCATAACTCTTAATAAATCATTTGACAATACTGTCACATAAATATTCCGTTATATTGTAATTAATGCAAACTGGTTTAAGATGTCTATTTTTTGATCGGTAACCCAAATGGCTTCATTAAAAATAGATCAGTCAATGGACGGAATAATTATATTGTTACGAAGCTTC